>OY757010.1:177270552-177397902 GCA_963580285.1 Lucinisca nassula
GGCAAAAAATATTCACATATCACAATTTCTATGAGCAACCATGCCATTATTGACCCTCCTACTATAATATTTAGAAAAACGTCCACCCTCAAATGCGAAACTGTCCCCTGATACCTTAAGTTTGGAAGTTTTCTTTGATTTTCAGCCATTGGTGATCCCACATTGTAATTTGGCTTATTTGTAATAAAAACAAATAAAAAAGAGTTGACTAAAATACATGTTGTTGCTTTCATAGCTCTTTTGGAATTTCATAAATATTGAAGAGCGGCCAAATTCAATTCGGAGAATTGCGCACTAAGTCCATGATGGACGATGCTTTCTGGAGATGTCATTTGATAATACACAGCAATGTGGTGAATAGGGATGTAAACAGTGATTGTTACATGTGGGTTTACGGCGTCCCGCAAACCCCCATGCTGACAAGACAACCGAGCGTGATCTCTGACAGGTGTACGGGCAGCTGTGGGGTAAGGCACAAGAAAGATGTTAAATGATTGACATGAATTATTTACAGTATCTACATACAACACTTACTAACACAAAACATCACAAATTGTTGCTTCTGTAGCCAACTCACGACGTCCGCTCCGAAGGCAAAACACTGTTCTGTGCTCGGAACGGGTGACGTGAATACCCACAGAAGCAAACAACAAAAACAACAAGAAAAACAAAAAAAGAAACAACACAAAACGCGACTGGCCAGTTTATAACTTTGGGTGAATCCCCACTCGCGTGACACTTCTTCTCGCGAACTAGTAAAACTAGTCTATCAACATAATTGATTATCCTAGGATTAGCGATCACGTTTGCTGATCAAACGTTTAGTGATCGTCCAAATAAGGTAAGTTGACCTCTTCCCTGATCACATTTGTTTACAACGAACAATGATTTAGAAGAATCTGCTTCTATCCTGGTAGGCGCTGATTACGGCGGTCTGTCCGCCCTTGCTGGACCCTAACGCCTAGCGTCGTACCAGTACCTGCTGCTATGAAGCAGGGAGCAGCAGGTCACACATTGTTATGCCTGCAAATTACGATAACGGGACTAGAAACGAGTCACAAAACATACATGCTATATCATGATCCCCCTCCCGGAGAAGTAAAAATATGTTCATGCATATACCGTTATTGCGCATGCGCCGACCAGACATACAGGCTGATTAGTGCATGCGACAAATAACCGTACAGCAGAACTCAACTTGACTGTGCATCAAATTATCAGCACCCAGCGCTTGACACAATAATACTCAAAGTTCATGGTTCCTTACTGAGCACTACAGAAATCAATTAATGCTCACTACTACTGAGCATAATACTCATCAAATTTGTGCTCACTACATTATCACAAGTAAGAGGCAATTGAACAGACCACGCCTTTGCGCTACCTGGTCAGCCGCCAATTACAGGAAACATAACAATCTCTATTTCATATCCTTCTCCGCGACACGGCTCACAAATATAGCTATTCACAAATTCAATACATTAATAACAGATAGAAACTACAACAGAAGATTTTCATCTATAATCTACAACATTTGTTAGTGTCTCATATGGGCCAACACTGTTTGCCGTAAATTCTCTCTATTTGGTAGGCACCCCGTCACAACCGTCCTCGCGACGCCGATGACGCAGCTGACGTCATCCCCGCCGCTCAGGCCGTTATGACGTGTGGCGACCAAATACTCCCACTTATCATCATCACGTTCTTTATATGTACATACATGCACAAACTGAGTTATCAGACAAAAACGGCATCATTACAAAATGAACTCGTAATTCTTCTTGAACAAAATTATTTCTAATCAACGTGAACATGCTTGTAAAATAAAATTCATTACGGTTCATCATCACGGATAACCCAACAGGCTCTTGTATGAGTTTGCCCTGATGATGAAGATGTGGTTAAACCCGTCTTAAGTTTACGTCCCCTCTACACCTAATATCATATTGGGACGGAACCACGGTTTTCTAACCACAGCCAGTCACAAGTCATGGATCAAACAAGTGACCCGGCGTTTATTAATTACATTCTACAAAAGGGGTCTAAAAGCCTAAATGAATCTAGAATGAGCGGGTGTCCAAACTTTACGTCTCACCAACATCTAGGGTCAGCATGAGACAGGACCTCACTTAGAAAGACTCATTCTACTACTGGAGAAGCCTGGGATCGATCCTGCGACGTCTAGCTGGCAAAGCTAGTAGCCTAATCACTACAGGCCTCAATAGTGAATTCAGAATAGGCTTCAGAAAGTTGGGGTATACTAGAAGTAAACCCCTCCAAAACCTACAAGCATGTTCATACAAAAATAATACTAAACATAGATTAAACATACCTTTCAATATACTTTCTATTTCCCCGTCACAATGTTGCGTTTACTCTTTACAACTTGACCTGCTGCTAAGGTGTCCGCTTTTTCCAGGGTTTATATATCTATGAATACTACCGGAAAATCATGCCTACTCGTATTACCTTGCTTTGTTCGTGGGGAAGTGGAGATACCGGCCACAAACAAAGCCAGATAGCAAAAATCGAGTAGATAATGGATTTGCGTTCAAATAGTATATTTCCCATAGGAAAAATTGATGAAACGACCCTATAATCAATGACATGACTCCTGTCAAAACGAACACCCACACAACACGTGACGGGAATAAAAATCATATATGGCACAATTTGGCGGTTGGCGATTTTTAGGCAAATTCTATAGAACTCAGCCTTTTAGCGGCCCCCTGTATTGTAAAAACAGCTCTCTATAAACCACTCATGCATACATCGTATGATATGTGCATGACTTGTTCATGGAGCCGCATAGTTTGCGTACCATATTTCACCCAAAATATTTCACTCACACCGCCCTACCATATATCTACTAAAATAATTTAGATGTGCATAAGCACCAGAGAGGTTTCCTATTCCATCTCGTAACAAAGGTTTCCCCTTTTGGAGAAAAAACAATCAGAAATGTTTTTTCTTTGTGTACAGAGATGGAATAGGATGAACCTATCTAAACAAGACAGCTATTTACACAACAACCGTGCGAAGAATTACCTACTAAGGTAGTCTGCCCCCAAATTTTCTTAAGTAAAATTAGCTAATAAGCTATGGTGGTTTGCCCCAGAATTTTCCTGTTCCCCTGACACTCTGTTGTTTATTAGAAAACGGATATCGTTTTAATCTTACTGGAGGTGGCCTTTCTGGCTTAACAGATTTGATTGATTTCACAGGTTCTGACATAAATGTGGTACATATAATTTGGTCTGTCTGACATGTCAGTCCTGCAAGGCGCTGTTCTCTCAGCCCTTCTGTCTCCTCACTCTCCTCTGTTTCCTCACTCTCTACTGACGTTAGTGTATGTGGGACGCTAACGTCGCCGTCACTTTCCTGTTGCTCTGCAGTTTCAAAACTGCTGTCTTCAAATGAAGACTCGTCGACGTCATTTCTGTCATGACTGTCTGTCAACAAATTAGGTTTAGAGATCAGACAATGAGACGTCACAGTCTGACGCTCAACATACTGTTTCAGTATATTAGCGTGATATGTGTTAACATTTCCATTGACGTCAATCTTATAATCCATTCTGTTAACTACCTCAACCACTTCATAAGGACCTTTCCATTGAAGCAATAATTTATTACTGTCTGTCGGTAGTAACAACAGTACTTTGTCGCCGACGTCAAATTTACGCGACCTCGCGCCTTTATCATAATAAGCTTTCTGCTTAATCTGAACCTTCTTTAAATTATCACGCGCTAATTTGCATGTCTGCTCTAACCGTTCCCTAAGCTCAATAACGTATTGATACGTCGAAAGAACTTGCTCATCGCGTACCTCTTCAGCCCATAATTCTCTTAATATTGCCATTGGACCTCTGACGTTACGTCCATATAACAACTCAAAAGGGGAGTATCCTAAAGACTCTTGTGGGACTTCCCTTACCGCAAATAATAAGGCTGGAAGATATTTATCCCAATCTTTTGGACGTTCAGCACACATGCGACGTAACATCTGCTTTAACGTAGCGTGGAAACGCTCTATCAGTCCGTTGCAAATTGGGTGTCTCGGACTACACGTTAACTGTTGAAGAGAAAGAAGTCTGCTGACTTCCTTCATTACCTCAGCAGTAAACTGTGATCCACAATCAGTCAACATTTCATCAGGAATGCCAACCCTACTAAACATTTCAATAAGCGCTTCCGCGACACGTTCCGTCTCAATACTCGGTAAAGCTATCGCCTCTGGATACCTTGTCGCATAATCTATCATGGTTAAAATATACCGAGATTTCCTATCAGATCGAGGCTCAATTGGACCAACTATGTCTACTGCCACCCTCTTAAATGGCGTATCAATCAATGGCATTTTTCCTAGAGGTACTTTAGTGACCCGACCTTTCTGAATAGTTCTCTGACAAATATCACAAGATTTACAAAATCTAGCGACATCACCGCAAATACCGGGCCAGTAAAACTCAGTTACAACTCTATCCAATGTCTTCCTAATACCCATATGTCCAGACATAAGCGTTTCATGAGCCAGTTTCAACACCTTTCCTCGGAAACTTTGAGGGACCACAAGTTGGAAAGAGACTTTGTTACCCTTGGTGAACTCCCTATATGCCAACCCTTTTTTCTCAATAAACCTAGTTTCACCTCGGTTTAAACCACGACTCACAGTCTTGTTCCCAGATACAACCCTTTTCCTGATGTTTTCCAAAGTTGGATCATCAACCTGAGCTTGCTTGAAAGCCTCCTTGTCATCGTTAATGATCTGATCGGGAACCTTAAGTTTTCTGTAAGGCTTCTCATCCTGCCTAGTTTGAGACCTAGTTACAGCCGCAGCTGAGAAATGAGACATATCAGGAAGTTTTGATCCATCAATGTTACCGATAACCAAATCGTACAACGTATCATCCATACACAAAGCTTCAGTTTTCCCAGTAAAAAAAGGACAATCAATGTCAATCATTGCCAAAGGATACCTTTGTGTGGATTCATCAATCAACGTAACATTTGATTCCTTCCCTATTAACTGACTATCCGAAACCAAACTTCTCCGAACGACACAGCCTGTACACCCAGTATCTCTTAATACAACCACCTTTTTATTATTAACCAATCCTTGTGCCGTCGGTAACCTTGCCTTTAAGAAGTAACAGACACCTTCCCTAGTTTCCTTACTACACTCCTCCCTATCCGAAATCAAAGGATCACCAACCTTATTTTCAAAAATACTTCCAATCTCATCACCTTTCCTAGTTACTTCCGTTTGACAAAAACTAACTTGGTGTGCTGCGCCACGTGGTGTGCTATTATTTTTACCGCGTCCGCGAAAAGACCCTCTAAAATTACCACGACCACGTGTATAACCACGACCTACATTCTGCGTATTCTCATTCTTAACCTGAGAACCTTGAGTCTCTACGCGCGTGTTAAAATTTTCTTTAACACCGCTATCCCCAACTCCAGTTGCTCCTACCTCTGCGCTATACAATTGTTTCCTGTCGGGGTTCTTAAAACATTTAATTGTTAAATGCCCCTTACCACATATGCTACACTTGATATCCGGTCTACCACTCGGTTTGTTCGAGTCAACTTTGTCCAGTTTACCCTGCGCTGCGCCTCTATTATCGCGTTGCCCCTTATTAATGCAACTATATACGCCCCCGCGCGCTTCTGCAAACAAATCTGCCTCCCTAGCCATTTCATCTAAATTACCAAACTGTTTTGGCTTCAGATGCACATACAGTTCTCTATTACATGACTCCAGGAACTGATCCCTTGCCATGAAATCACAGACAGCCGGAAAAGATTTTTCTATCTTTGCCATATTAAGCCATTTTTCTAAATAACTTCTCAGTCTACTACTGAACTGTATGAACGTTTCTGATTTCTCGGGCCTACTATAACGAAACTGTTTCCTAAATCCGCGCTCTGTCATGTCAAAATTCTTTAATAAAGCGTCCTTTAGCTTTTCATAATCCGCCGCATCCTCATTTGACAACCGGTCATATACATCAAGTGCGCGCCCTTTGAGCAATGCACTTAAATACGCGGCCCAAACACTCTTATCCCATTTATTAGCCGTAGCATATTTCTCAAACCTAGATAAATAACTATCCATTTTATCTTTACCCTCTTCAAAATAAGGTAACTTAGGATCCCGGGCATGCGCCACCTTCTCAGCTTTTTGCTTTTCAAATTCTAGCTCGAGCTTCGCTCTCTGCATTTCTAACTGATTCCTTAATTCTTGGTGCTGTAGCTCAAACCCATGTTTTATTTTTTCTAAATGGGCCTCACTAATCTCTTTTGCCTCCCTTTCAGTCTTGATGCGTGCTATTTCAAGTTCCTTATTAACATTCAACATAGCTAGTTCATGTGCCCTTTCCTTTTCCTTTTCCTCTAACTTAGCTAGTTCATGTACCCTTTCCTTTTCTTTTTCTGCCCTTTCCTTTTCCTTTTCTTCAGACCTTAACCTTTCTAAATCCCTTTGCTCTTGCCTTTCTGCCCGCTCAATATCCTGCTGCTCTTTAACAAAACCTTGTAACTCCTTCCCCTCATAACCTAAGTCCTTTCCCATTTGCATTAAACGCTCCATTATTGATAACGTAAATCTCACGTTACTATCAAAACCACTATAAACTGATCAGTTATGATCAGTGATGATTGAATGGGCTTAACTAAAACGTTAAGATATGTGTTATACGCGTTAATCTAACTAAAACGTTAGTTATTAAAGCACACGCGATTTGAAATGTCAAATGCTTTCAGCACAGTATGACGTTGCGTACTGGTAGTCTAATATGACGTCATAAACTGACGACGTTTACAGTAAAATGCTACAATCCGAAGTTTTATCACATTACAAAACTCCGATCATAACAAGTCACCATTAATGTTTCTATTACGTCATACCTAACCTCAAGCCACTGCGTAAATATTAACGCTACCGTTATGTCAACGTCAGTAAATTGTTAACGTCACTACGTCAGAACCATGTGTGGGTAAGATCAATTAGTAGCTCCAATTTAACTTAGTAGAATGTCAGGTAACACAATTAAGTGGGGTCTACTTAAATTTTTCGTTACCAAGAAAAAGTGGGGTTTGCCTTGCCTTCCTGCTCAGAAATTATCGACTTGTCAGTATCCATTCAGTTGAATACATGGGTTTCGCACTTCATCAACGCAGGAAGGAAGATTCAAGTTAATTTCTAAATGTGGCTGTCAATACATTTTTTTTTTTTTTTTAAATTGATGATTCAGAGTATCAATGTGCTGTTCCACAGCCGGGAACACCAGCCAGAGATCAAATCCTCACTTTTCTGACACCAAATGTTACATGTGGGTTTACGGCGTCCCGCAAACCCCCATGCTGACAAGACAACCGAGCGTGATCTCTGACAGGTGTACGGGCAGCTGTGGGGTAAGGCACAAGAAAGATGTTAAATGATTGACATGAATTATTTACAGTATCTACATACAACACTTACTAACACAAAACATCACAAATTGTTGCTTCTGTAGCCAACTCACGACGTCCGCTCCGAAGGCAAAACACTGTTCTGTGCTCGGAACGGGTGACGTGAATACCCACAGAAGCAAACAACAAAAACAACAAGAAAAACAAAAAAAGAAACAACACAAAACGCGACTGGCCAGTTTATAACTTTGGGTGAATCCCCCACTCGCGTGACACTTCTTCTCGCGAACTAGTAAAACTAGTCTATCAACATAATTGATTATCCTAGGATTAGCGATCACGTTTGCTGATCAAACGTTTAGTGATCGTCCAAATAAGGTAAGTTGACCTCTTCCCTGATCACATTTGTTTACAACGAACAATGATTTAGAAGAATCTGCTTCTATCCTGGTAGGCGCTGATTACGGCGGTCTGTCCGCCCTTGCTGGACCCTAACGCCTAGCGTCGTACCAGTACCTGCTGCTATGAAGCAGGGAGCAGCAGGTCACACATTGTTATGCCTGCAAATTACGATAACGGGACTAGAAACGAGTCACAAAACATACATGCTATATCATGATCCCCCTCCCGGAGAAGTAAAAATATGTTCATGCATATACCGTTATTGCGCATGCGCCGACCAGACATACAGGCTGATTAGTGCATGCGACAAATAACCGTACAGCAGAACTCAACTTGACTGTGCATCAAATTATCAGCACCCAGCGCTTGACACAATAATACTCAAAGTTCATGGTTCCTTACTGAGCACTACAGAAATCAATTAATGCTCACTACTACTGAGCATAATACTCATCAAATTTGTGCTCACTACATTATCACAAGTAAGAGGCAATTGAACAGACCACGCCTTTGCGCTACCTGGTCAGCCGCCAATTACAGGAAACATAACAATCTCTATTTCATATCCTTCTCCGCGACACGGCTCACAAATATAGCTATTCACAAATTCAATACATTAATAACAGATAGAAACTACAACAGAAGATTTTCATCTATAATCTACAACATTTGTTAGTGTCTCATATGGGCCAACACTGTTTGCCGTAAATTCTCTCTATTTGGTAGGCACCCCGTCACAACCGTCCTCGCGACGCCGATGACGCAGCTGACGTCATCCCCGCCGCTCAGGCCGTTATGACGTGTGGCGACCAAATACTCCCACTTATCATCATCACGTTCTTTATATGTACATACATGCACAAACTGAGTTATCAGACAAAAACGGCATCATTACAAAATGAACTCGTAATTCTTCTTGAACAAAATTATTTCTAATCAACGTGAACATGCTTGTAAAATAAAATTCATTACGGTTCATCATCACGGATAACCCAACAGGCTCTTGTATGAGTTTGCCCTGATGATGAAGATGTGGTTAAACCCGTCTTAAGTTTACGTCCCCTCTACACCTAATATCATATTGGGACGGAACCACGGTTTTCTAACCACAGCCAGTCACAAGTCATGGATCAAACAAGTGACCCGGCGTTTATTAATTACATTCTACAAAAGGGGTCTAAAAGCCTAAATGAATCTAGAATGAGCGGGTGTCCAAACTTTACGTCTCACCAACATCTAGGGTCAGCATGAGACAGGACCTCACTTAGAAAGACTCATTCTACTACTGGAGAAGCCTGGGATCGATCCTGCGACGTCTAGCTGGCAAAGCTAGTAGCCTAATCACTACAGGCCTCAATAGTGAATTCAGAATAGGCTTCAGAAAGTTGGGGTATACTAGAAGTAAACCCCTCCAAAACCTACAAGCATGTTCATACAAAAATAATACTAAACATAGATTAAACATACCTTTCAATATACTTTCTATTTCCCCGTCACAATGTTGCGTTTACTCTTTACAACTTGACCTGCTGCTAAGGTGTCCGCTTTTTCCAGGGTTTATATATCTATGAATACTACCGGAAAATCATGCCTACTCGTATTACCTTGCTTTGTTCGTGGGGAAGTGGAGATACCGGCCACAAACAAAGCCAGATAGCAAAAATCGAGTAGATAATGGATTTGCGTTCAAATAGTATATTTCCCATAGGAAAAATTGATGAAACGACCCTATAATCAATGACATGACTCCTGTCAAAACGAACACCCACACAACACGTGACGGGAATAAAAATCATATATGGCACAATTTGGCGGTTGGCGATTTTTAGGCAAATTCTATAGAACTCAGCCTTTTAGCGGCCCCCTGTATTGTAAAAACAGCTCTCTATAAACCACTCATGCATACATCGTATGATATGTGCATGACTTGTTCATGGAGCCGCATAGTTTGCGTACCATATTTCACCCAAAATATTTCACTCACACCGCCCTACCATATATCTACTAAAATAATTTAGATGTGCATAAGCACCAGAGAGGTTTCCTATTCCATCTCGTAACAGTGATGTTTGATGTAAAACGTACCTGATAGCACTGGCCCTAATTGAATGAATTGGTGGACATGGGCCGTAAACTTAAGAACCCACCCCCAATCCCCAAATTTACCTAAAATGACTAGGCCTTTGAGATATTCATTATCTCCCCTTTGCTACTGATCAGAGTCTAAAGTGTACACCCTCTGCAGGTAAGAAAAAGGGAGAGAACAAACCAATTAAGTCAGTTGTATCAGATAACTGGCTTGGATAAAGATACTGACCTGCTCTAAAACAATCAAAATCATAAGGTTTCTACTGAAGCTGAATTTCGACCAAAACAGAGTCTACAGGTTATGATAAAACAGCAACTATGCATACCAGAAACTGCAAAAAAAAGGTATTTCATTTCTGAATGTGTTTGAGAAAGGTTCTACTGTGTTTTTGTTACAGTCAAAGCACTATTTTCTGAGTCTGGGGCATACTACGAGGTAAGAACTGAGCCCCAGACTAACAAATCTCGATAAAAGAATCAGGGAGGAGTGTAACATTGCACTAGCCTTGTCATTCTCCACTATATAAAATGGAGTCAGCACAAGAAAACACTTTCTGGCTGCAAAAAACTACACTTACTTGTTGGTAAAACATGTACCTGATAGCACTGGCCCTAAATGAATGAATTGGTGGACATGGGCCGTAAACTTAAGAACCCACCCCCAATCCCCAAATTTTCCAATAATGTTGGTTGGTGCCTGATGCTCTGTCTCTGGTCGGGCTCATCGGAGTCTAACTGTTGGTTTTCTTTTGCTCCAGCATTTCAGTGGTTTCTTGCTGTCGAGTCCTCACCGTTGTCTCACCTCTGTGGTTCTTTGATTTTTGTGTTCACGGAGATGTTGCACTGATGAGTTAGGAGGCCTTCATGCGGACTGAACAAATTATTTGTCTAAATCGCGACGGAAGTAAGGGCGAGGATTGTGGCCACGTAAAATCGATTTAAGCCCCCCAGTGGAAATCTTCCACTGACCGTTCCAAGGCGGCTCTTCTGTGGCGATTTATTTATGTTGTTGTTTGTTACGTACTGTGTGTATCACTTGTGTCTTTTAATTTTGGATGGCCCTAAGGCCATTTTGTGGGAAAGTAACTGTCCTTATGGCCTTCCTTTGTTTAGGTTTCCATTATGGTCTGGTCGCTTAATGTTTTTATTTCTTTCCCTTTGGTGTCTTTTATGGGTGGAGTAAGTTAATTGTATCAATTCCTGATCTTTGTTTTACTTCTACTTTGGATAAGAAGAATTTCTTAACTCGCACATGTGCTGTCATCAGCAACTAGCAGCTAGACCTGGTGAGTGTTCTGAGGTTACCAGCTTTATACTGGAAAAGAGAAAGAATCCTATCAGAATAATGTGTCCAAAGTACATTCTTGGACACACAGAAGGCCTTACAGTGCTGAAAAGGACCTTGTTGTTAATATTAAGGACCTGGATAGGCTTTTGGGACATTTGCACAGCACAAATTTGAGATCTGTTTATGAGGCAACCTTTGCATCTATAGTGGTCATGGCACTGTCCATCATTTTTACTGAGTTGCCTATTATTTTTTCACAGAATGTGGCTCATGAGACAGGTCATACACAGAGATGTTTAGGGCAAAATGGGTAAAAAAAATATATTATCAAGTACTCCTGTGATAAATATTTAAATGGTCTCGTGCAAAATCAATGCGGTGTAATTTCAGACAAGCGCACACATTGCGATGCCATACAAGCTTTACACCAAAACCGATATCATCTGAGCGCCCTTGCCAATCTCGACAACTGTTTTTGTTAAAAATATTCCTGTTGAACTGTCTTGGAATGCTGTTAATTGCTTTTTCTGGTAAATTTTAATGCTTGATAGAATGCCTGTGCCACTGTAGTGTGGACTAGAGCCAAATTTTTGACTTCAGTAAAATTTTGCCCATTTCCCCAATGGAAAATTCATTCAAAATTGGGAAAAATGACCAAAAACAAAGCCAAACTAGCTTAAATTATACTCTTTAAGGCCATATTTAGATGTAAAAATATTCAAATCCTTGAAAATGAACAATATTTCCATCCCCAGTATGTTAATTAAATGTTTAAGGGCACAGGCTGGTGTAAGAAAACTGTTTGTCGGCTTTAAATCGGACAATCATACGATACCTATAGCGTATCATTTCCTGCGTAAATATGGACTGCGCGATGCACAAAAACATTGCGGGTATTCATTTGACAAATAATAAGCTTTTCAAATTGCAGTGAATAAGACCCCAAAAGATGACTTGAATTTTTGGCGTTTTCTCTTAAGGCATCAGGGGACAGTTAATCGCAGCACTTTTTTGTCCGCGCCACACCAAGTTTTTGAATCGTTATCAACAACTCCTGGAGAAAGCGATAACTTCTGTTTTGGTTTCAAATTGCGCCACGCATGCATGCAATCAAAATAGAGTACCAAAGAAACACTTCTTTGTTTGCATAAGCTGACAGCAGCAGCATTTCACTTACCCCACCCACTAATTTTTACATACAAAAAATCATGACTCCACCTCACTTTGACAGATCCTGTGAATTTACTACCAAAACACCAGTACTTGGCACCTGTTGAAATGTCATGTACACCCAGTCACATGCAAAGAAATAGACAGAAAAGTATACCATAACCAGTAAACTTTTTCAGGAATCCTCTTTGAAAAACAGCCACTTTTTAGTTTCAAAGCTACCTTCGTGAATTCAGATATGCCGCTGCACCTTGAACTTGCACAGCATCCAGGCAGCCGGGGTGTTAGTTTCGTATTCCATTTCATAAAAGTACAGATACTCAGCAAATAAGCCCACATTGGCAAAAAATATTCACATATCACAATTTCTATGAGCAACCATGCCATTATTGACCCTCCTACTATAATATTTAGAAAAACGTCCACCCTCAAATGCGAAACTGTCCCCTGATGCCTGAATGTTATTTTCTGTTAGCATGTCATCCGTGTTATTGTCTACGCTTATAGGTGTAGACTACCTAAGGTTTACATTTGCTCCAGAAGCAGTAAAGAAAAGGCCATTACTGACTGAATGCTATTTTCTATGACTGATCAGCAGTGTTATTTGTTATAATGAATAAAAATCGGGATTGACCAGAATACTTCCATAAGTTTATCACACCCTCTGATGATGTCGACTTCCCTCCTTTTTAGTTTGTTTTCACTAAAAAAAGGCAGATGCATCTGTTCTACTGATTTCTCGTTTCCTTAGTACGAGGGGTTATTATAGTAAAAGATTGGTAGTTTTGTTTATATAGGGGAAACTGGAGTCCACTTTTGGAATCTTTGGCTTCAGTATTCACTGGCACACTTATACAGAATACACACGAGCAGCTTTATCATTTGACATTCCAATCCTATGACTACACAAATTAATGTGTGCTAAGCGTAGGCTCAAGCTTTCTGAAAAAGCTAATACTTGTATCCCAATATGCCAATTAGAATTGTAGAGGATAAGCTACTCGCCTCACAAACCAGGGGTCGTCGGATCGATTCCTGGCTTCACCAGACTTTCGGACGAGTCTTTAAACTGTGGTCCCGTCTCCATATGACCTTGTTGTTGGTGGGGACGTAAACTCAAACGCACCCGCCTATCGGGGCTTGAAGAAATAGATGGGCTGCTTCCACGCAGACCTAAAACTGACCACACATGAGTACTGGTAAACCGTTTAGAAGGACTAAGCCTGCCCAGGCAAAGTGGTGTTAGTCAAACCATTGCATATAAGCCTTTTGGTTTCATTGGGCGACAGGGCTTGAGACGTCATTTCATCTCAATGTCGGGTAATCTGAGTCCAACAAATTTGAAGCAGCGTCTCACTAATGACCTAAATAGTGTTGACGGGGACGTTAAACCTCAATTCAAACAACAAATATCTTGGCAATATTTAATTCTGGACACCTGTTTAGCCATTCATTCTTTTCTGCTGAAGGGGGTTGGGTGGGGGAAACAACTATTCTTCTATGTTTTAAGGGAATCTTCCACTAAGTAAGTTTGGAGTGGCCATTTCCAATTATAAGGGTGTCAGGCTTATTTGTTTTGGTGGCAAATTTTACAAAAAAAAAAATGTTCTTTTAGCAAACAGTGTAGACCCAGATCAGACGCCGTGTTTAGTGGCGTCTGATCTGGGTCTACACTGTTTGCTAATTTCCCAGAAAAAGGGCCGCTAGGCATATATGGGTTACTTATTTTGCCATTCTTTCATGTGCGTCATTCTTTCCCGGAATTGTTCTATAAATTTCACATTGTTTATCTAATGAGACCGATTCGTAATTGCTTAAGACCCGACCCTACCAACACGTACCACACACTGAAACAACGTCATATCAACGTCGTTATAATAATGTTTAATCATATTTATCTTTCAAAAAATGAAATTAAAAGTATTCTGCATGAACAAAAGGAAACGATACTTAAGGACTGAATTCATTTCCATAGTTGTTTTGCGGGATTACGCTATTAATAGGTCATAGGAAATCTTGCCTATATGATCGCAAAAAGTATCTAACATTATGAAATCACAGGTTTATGGCACCTAATAAAAAAGTGACACGCCATGTTAAGAAGTCCGTGTAACGAGCACCCCTCTAAACTCCAATTTATATGGAAAAAACTGGGGTTTAAGGGGTATACATTATTTTTCTTATTTTTGCTCAAAGACATAGGTTGTGGGTACTCGTTAGAACCGCCTAAATGATGCGGTTCTAACGATCACACACAACCTATGTTTGCAGTATTTATAAGAAAAATGTAACGAATTTTGCTCAGAAAAGTAGCCAAAAATGCACTTTGTCACACGGGTGTGTTATCGTAATGAGGTCATATGCGCTATTTAAAGTAAGACATGCCGTCCTGTTTGGTGTATTTTGACGAAAGGCGAAAGGTAATCGTATCGATTCCTGGTCATTGCCTTCCCTTCTACATTGAGAATACCCTCTTGGGTCGAGGTACACTGTCGAGGTACACTGTGGTAAGGCCCCAGTGTCTGGATTAGCTTTCAATTTGAACGGAAACAGAATGTATTTTACTGTATTATGTTCATTTTTCCACGCTTGTGGTTTTTACGTCAGTGGTAACCATAACTTTGTGCCGTCTGCATTGCGTGGTATCTGTGCGGGTCGTCATTGGTATCCTTATTCGAACACCCTCATCATGAATTTCTCATCTGTAATTCTAAAATCCTGCTTTTTGCTAATTCTAAGAACGCATGGCACGTACTCAATGCATAAGTATTTTATGCTATCCAGGAAACATTGAAAATTATGTATGAATTATTGCTGTAAAACTAAAACAAAACTGTCGACTTGCATCAAACATCTATATTTTACCGACTGAAAAAGGTTATAATTCGTCACTGACAGAAGGATTTACGTCCGCAGTTAGTGGGAAGTATTCCGAGACACTGCGAAACGGATACCTATCAGCATCTGTGGGCATCTATTTAATCTATGCCTGTAAAATGCGATTTTATTCAACTCACCACGAATGTTTATTTGTTTTTTTTCAGTCGGCGTTTTTGGTATCTGTCTGCGTTCCAGGTAGTCGAATACCCCGTGTGATACATATATACATGGAAGACGGATGTTGGCTATAGGATAAAACTACCATGTGGTGTATATCATGAAAATGGCATTTGCTTATTAAATATTGGTATATTTTTCTTAAATCTGCTTCGAACATAGATTGTGGGTGTACGTTAGAACTGAGTTCTAACGAGTACCCACATTCAATGTTTTTGAGCAAGAATAAGGAAAATAATGTACACCCCTGTAAAACCCACGTTTCTCTTTATAAATTAGGGATTACCGGAGTCTTCATAACGTGAAAGACTCTATTCATCTCACTTGCATGCGTTTTTCCTTACTGGTGGAGTGCTGTTTATCAACAGATTACGGAAGTTTAATCCAAACATTACGACACTACCGTGTGCTAAAATAGCGTCTATCATATCTCTAGAACTAAAATAATTCAGATGAAAATATATGATATTTTTTCTTATTTCAATTTAAATATAGATTGTGAGTGCTCGTTAGAACCGCCTCCGTGAGGCGGTTCTAACGGGTACCCACAATCTATGTTTTTAAACCAAAATAAGGAATTAATGCCCCCATAAACCCCACTTTTCTCCATTTCACGGACTAGTTAACGTGATGATTTCATGCGTAATCGCCGGATTGAACAGGTGAGTGAGTGGGTTTTAGTTTTACGTCCCACCAACAGCTAAGGACATACGGAGACGGGACCTCGGTTTAAAGACTCATCCGAAAGTCTGGAGAAGCCCGGGATCGATCCTGCGATCCCTGGTTAACAAGGCGAGTAGCGTAGCCACTGCACCACGGAGGCTTCTAAGGATTGAACAGGTATGTTTTGGGATAAATGTTCAATAAAATAAGTTTTTATAAAGAAAACAGATTACTAAAGCGAGCCAGGAAACAGCGAGTGAGTGAGTGTGTTTCAGTTTTACGTCCCACCAACGGGACCTCGGTTTAAAGACTCATCCGAAAGTCTGGAGAAGCCCGGAATCGACCCCGCAATCCCTGGTTTATCAGGCGAGTAGCATACACCACTACACCACAGAGGCTTCTAAGGCACTCAGCGAAACCAAACCAAATAACTATTCAGTGGGATATATTCATTGTTCCTGAATAACCACTCAGCAGCCACATGACGTAATTGCGACGTCGCATTAAAGTCGGTGCAACGTCATGCCGTTTATGCAACGTCACATCTACGAAGGTATAACGTTGCACCGACGTTGATTTGACGTTAACGTCGCGACGTGTGTCTGCTGGGAAAGTTCCCTAAACCCGGGATATAGCAAGAAACGACACTCGTGGATGCGCATGTCGGTTTTGCTCTGTGATTTTGGTAAGATAGCCTGTCCCACACATTTACTCTATGTATACAATTAGAGTTGCTAAAGTTCCATGTGTTACAAATTTCTACCTAAACGTTTTAAAACAATAAAAACAAAAACCAAAAAAAACAAAAAAAAAAAACGGGCAGACCTTGGGTGTACACTGTTTGTCAGTGACCAAATTTTAATCATATTAATGGTGTAATTGTTATATCAGAAATACAGAGCGACGAATAAGCAGTTTGCCACTATTATGTCGTCTCTGTACAAATATAAAATGACCATGTCAAATGTCTTAATAAGACATATTTATTACGCAAAATCAATTATTACCCTCTTTCAGACCAATTAAAGACCATTAGCCGAGACAAAATAAGATGAACCGCTCAAGTCTACATGTGCCTTTTAAGAATGTCTGAAATTAGTAATTGAACAAGGTTGTACTACAAGGATAGCCATTACAGCCCCGTTTATATATTGCATTAACACTTAAACTGCCAGTTATTTTTAGGAAATGGAAGAAAGAAGGGCACGTGGATCCGTACTATTTTAAAATATTGTAAGTACTTTTGTTCATTATATTTTTATTTTGTACTCTTGTGGACAAAATGTAATAATGCTTACGGAATTCAAAAATAAAATAATACAGTAAAATTGCTATATTAAGACCACATTTGGGACTGTTCAAAAATGGTCTTTAAGACCACTTTTGAACAGTCGGAAAGGTGGTCTCTTAATAGGAGACACTGTGTGTAGAAAACACAAAAAAAATAAAAAATTCCTATATTAAGACCACATTTGGGACTGTTCAAAAGTGGTCTTTAAGACCACTTTTGAACAGTCCGAAAGGTGGTCTCTTAATAGGAGACACTGTATGTAGAAAACACAAAGAATGAATAACTGAAACCTTCCCAAAAAGCTTTTATAAACAGGTTTTAGTCTTAATTTTTGGTGGTCTTAATAGCGGAATTTTACTGTATTTCAGGTTATCGCCTACTCTAATTCAGTCCAATGCTTCTGAATGAGATGTAGTTGTTTTTTTGTTATATTTACACAAACGATGCGCTGCACTTCTGCTGAAGTCTAACTTTCAATTCCGTCCTGTTCTGTTATGTTCTGTCCTGGTCCCGAAATTACATTACCATAACTCAACCGTGCGACATAGTGAATTTTTCACATCTCCAAAATGGCTACTTTTCCTATGAAAATCCTTGATATTTTTGTTATAAATGTTCAAAATATAGGTTGACGGTGCTCGCTAAAACCGCCTCGATGACGCGGTTCTAACGAGTACCCACAACCTATGTCTTGGAGCAGAAATAAGAAAAATAATGTTTACCCCCGTAAACCCCAGTTTTCTCTATATAAAGTGGGGTTTAGGGGTTCTACATTTCACGGACTTGTTCACGTGATGTATTACACACCACTTTTCTCTGTATGAAGTGGGGTTTAGAGGGGTCATCAGTACATGAAGGGACCCTGTAGCATGATCAGCTATTTCATAATTATTAACTTGTCAAATATCTTGGGTCATGCTCTAGCAACACGGTACAGCATTTCTTCATCACGTGAGCAAGTCCGTGAAATGAGCACCCGCCTAAACCCCAGTTTATAATGAGAAAACTTGGTTTTACGGAGATATACATTATTTTTGATATATTTGATCAAAGACATAGGTTGTGGGTACTCGTTAGAACCGCCTCAATGAGGCGGTTCTAACGAGTATCCACAACCTATGTTTGCAATATAAATAAGGAAAATATCATGGATTTTCATCAGAAAAGAAGCCATTTTGGAGATATGAAAAAAATCCACAATGTCGAACGGGTGTGTTATCGTAATGGTACTGAAATTTGATTTAAGTTCTTGTCCTAAAATTAAGGAGGCACTTATTGAAATCAGTGCATATCTAAAACAAATAAAAAGGATATTTTCACATTGTGAAAGTATATATAATATTTTCACATTGTGAAAAATAACATGGCCATGCTATTTTCACAGAAACAGCCTGTACTACACGTTTTGGTTTGTTTTTTGTATAGTTTAAAGAAAAATTCATTTTTCCTTTTTTTTCTTTGATAAATTCTAAAACAAAAAGTACATCAACCCGTGTCTTGAAAACATCAGAAGTTTTAATCATGTTTCGCACTCGTGAATATTCTGATCTTTTTAACACTCGATGAAATGTTTTAGTATAAACCTCAAAAAGTAAGTATACATGCATTTGGGCACCTTGTTTGCGCAGTTCAAGTTTTTATTTGACATGTATTAACCCTTTTTGTGCCAAATGGAATCTTCCTCCTTATATACAGCAGGAGTCCATTTCAAAATTTAGGAGTGTCAGGTTGTGTTTTCTCCAAAATTTATTTGGAAAATATATAGCATGAGTCCATTTCAAAATTTAGGAGTGTCAGGTTGTGTTTTCTCCAAAATTTATTTGGAAAATATATAGCAGGAGTCCATTTCCAAACTTAGGAGTGTCAGGTTGTGTTTTCCCCAAAATTTATTTGGAAAATGGCTGGACGTTTTTCAAACAGTTAGACCCTGATCAGACGCCGCGTTCTGCGGCGTCTGGTCTGAGCTTGCACTATTTGCCAATTATTGTGGTGTCTCTGGTACAAAATGCGTTAAACGTATTCGAATTATGGCGATATAGAGCATGACATAAGGGGACTTTCTTATTTCTGCTGCAAAAATAGTCTGTCGATGTTCGTTAGAAACACTAAATGAGCGTTTGAACGCGTACACCAAATCTAAGTGTTCTTCTCGAAAGCACGCCTATATAAATTTGAAAGTTAAACCCTATTTTTATATAGTAAAACTGGGGTTTACAGGAGTATACATTATGTTTCATATTTCTGCTTAAAAATATAGATTGTAGGGTACTTCTTGGAACCGCCTCGGCGAAGCGGTTCTAAGGAATACCCACAATCTATGTTTAGAGTAGAAAAATGAAGAATATCAGAATTTTTTATCTGTACATTTTCATGAGTTGGTGGTTAAATTTTCAATATATTTGAATAGGCGTGTTTTCGTAATGTTGAACAAAAATAAGGACACTAATCAACCCTAGTTTTCTCACAATAAGTGTGTTTTCCAAGGTACTTCTACTACTACTACTACTACTACTACTAATAATAATAATAATAATAATCGACCTGTAATGCAGTTATCACATGTAATATGTCAGATAGTCTATCACAGGCTGCTTTGAAACATTTTACACCAATTTGTTTACCAGGATCATGCATTTTTTTGTCATTGTATGAATACCCCTGTTTGTTTGAATTGAGGATTAACGCCCCGGTGAACACTATTTAGGTCATTTTGGAGACGTTGCTTCCAATTTTGTGGGACTTTTACCAGACATTGAGATGAGATGACAGCTCAAGCCCTGCCGCCCAATGAAACCAAATGAGTTAATACGCACTCGCACCACTTTGCCTGGGCAGGATTAGTCCTGTTAAGTGGTTACCAGTACTCATTTACACACAGAGATGATAGATACCCCTGTAAAACCCCAGTTTTCTCTAAATAAAGTAGGATGTACATGGGTGTTCATTACATGCACACTGACTTTTTACCATGCTGCATTGCCGCCCATAGGGGCTTGAAGAAATGTATGGGTTGCATGATGCTTCCATGCAGAGCTGAATCCGGCCCGCACACTAGTACTGGTAAACCGATTAGAGGATCTAAGCATGTCCAGG
The DNA here is from genome assembly GCA_963580285.1 of Lucinisca nassula. Classification (NCBI taxonomy): domain Eukaryota; kingdom Metazoa; phylum Mollusca; class Bivalvia; order Lucinida; family Lucinidae; genus Lucinisca; species Lucinisca nassula. Next base: position 177,291,020 of record OY757010.1, read on the forward strand.
AACCGCGGTGCGAGGCGGACAGTCCATGCTAATAAACCCTATTGGTTTCATTGGGCGACAGGGCTTGAGATGTCATTTCATCTCAGTGTCGGGTAATAGTCCCTCAAAATTGGAAGCAACGTCTCCAAAATGACCTTTACAGTGTTGACGGGGACGTTAAACCTCAAATCAAACAAACAAAAACCATGATACATTGCACTGATATCGGTGAATATTGTCCTACTTGGGATATCGAAAGACAAGTCGATATCCTGACGAGGGACAAAACATGTATCACGAAAACACGCCTATATAATTTTGCCCCCCCCCCCCCCCCCCCCCCCCACACACACACACACACTTTGAACCTCACTTTTATACAGTAAAACTGCGGTTTACAGGAGTATACCTTATTTTTCTTATTTCTGCTCTAAAATAAATATTGTTGGTACTCGTTAGAACCGCCTCGATGAGGCGGCTTTAACGTGTACCCACAGTGCATATTTTGAGCAGAATTAAGTAAAATATCACAATTTTTCATCTTTAAATGTTCATTTTTTCGGTGATATTTGGTATAGGTGTGTTTTCGTAATGTTTTTATCGAGCCCTTTGATATAAATATTTTGCGTCATTACCAGTCGGCATTCCAGCAGCCTAGCATTTTTTTCGAGTGACCTCATTGCCGTAAGATGCAATCAGAAAGATTTAACCCTTAGCCTGCTGTTCACGACAACCCCTACCTTTGCAAACTGTAGATCCGGATTAGATGAAGAAGTCATCTGATCAAGATCTACAGTTTGCGATGCAGTTTGTGAACCGAAAGAATTCCTGACTATCAATCAAAAATCAAATTACTTGATATACTGTATTCAATCAATTAACAAACTGCATGGCAATTTGTTTGTTTGATTTGAGGTTTAACGTCCCCGTCAACACTGTAAAGGTCATTTTGGAGACGTTGCTTCCAATTTTGTGGGACTTTTACCCTACATTGAGATGAAATGACATCCCAAGCCCTGTCGCCAATTGAACCAATAGGGTTTATAAGCATGAACGGTCCGACTCGCATCGCTTTGCCTGGGCATGCTTAGATCCTCTAAGCGGTTTACCAATACTCGTGTGCGGGTCGGTTTCAGCTCTGCGTGGAAGCATCATGTGGCCCATATATTTCATCAAGCCCCGATGGTCGGGGGCCTCAAACTGTATGGCAAACAGTGTAGATCCTGATCAGATGGCTTGAATCTGATTTGGATCTACACTGTTTGCAAATGTAGGGGTTGGCTGGTGAGAAAACCAGGATAAGGGATAAACACGTCGTTTCTCGGATGTTTTTCGCTGAATTATAATCCTTCTATATTTCATGATCGAATAACTGATACTTTTCTGTTATAGTATTTCTCTCTCCCTTCGTATCGTTCCAAGCACAGGACGTGCACTCACTGAGCTGCTTCTAACGAGGACCCACAATCTTAATTATGTCTTGAAACAAGAATGAGAAACATAATGTAAACCCTTCATTACGTTAAGAAGTCCGTGCAATGAGTATTTTTGTACATCCACTTTTATATTTGTACGTATGTATGTGTTTGACGGCCCCGCCCATCGGGGCTTGAAGAAATATATGGGCTGCATTATGCTTCCACGCAGAGCTGAAACCGACCCGCACACGAGTACTGGTAAACCGCTTAGAGGATCTAAGCCTGCCCAGGCAAAGCGGTACGAATCGGCCCGTCCATGCTTATAAACCCTATTGGTTTCATTGGGCGACATGGCTTGAGATGTCATTTCATCTCAATGTCGGGTAAAGTCCCACAAAATTGGAAGCAACGTCTGCAAAATGACCTTTACAGTGTTGACGGGGACGTTAAACCTCAAGTCAAACAAACAAACAAACAAACATCAATCAAACAAACAAAATAATTGTGTTTGAGTTTTACGTCCCACCAACAGCTAAAGTCACACTGAGGCGGAACCTCGGTTTAAAGACTCATCCGAAAGTCTTGAGAAGCCCGGAATCGAACCCACGACCCCTGGTTTATAAGGCAAGTATTATATCCACTACACCACAGAGGCTTCTAACCGCATTTTCATTGGGAAAACAAAATGGCAACAACAGACTTGCTTACAACGAGGCGCTACGATAGAACAATATACAGAGAAACTTGGATATCTCGAACACGGATGGATCGTTTACCACAGCTAATTTGAACACGTTCTAGGGCTCCTAAAGAATTCTTCTTAAGAGCGCTGAATCTTAATCATTAGGTCTCTCACCGCTGTGGGTTCGAGTTGCTCGGGTCACATGTGAGACGCCACGTTCTGCAACGGAAAGTCAGGTGGTTTTTCTCCGGGTACTCCGGCTTTCGCCCACCTCTGATTAACGATCGGCTCGATATGAGTGAAATAATCTTGAAAGGGCCGTAAAACCAAAAAAAAAAAAAAAAAGAATTCTACATGACCCAATTGTTCAAAGCATCGTTAGTTTAACGTGCCCGTTAAAGTGAAACTGTTAACTATTATGTTTGCAGAAAAAATGTGAGCAGCTTTTGCAAATGTTTGCTGAAAAAAAAACGAAAGCAGCTTTTGCATTTGCAAAAGCTGCTCACATTTATTCAGCAAAAAATATTAGCATATTTGCCATATTAATTGATCAAGGTTTTGACGATATGTTAACTAACGACATCATTAGTTTTGAATAACAGACCCCATATATTCATATATTCAGGATAATTTGGAGATTTGTTTGATTTTATCTAGAATCGCCTCAATGAGTCGGGTCTAAAGAATACGCACAACATTTTATTATTTTATAGAGAATCGAAAACATATCCTTATATCATTCTCATTATGTCTCTTGGCGTTATGATTAACCCCCAGTAGTTCGAACTTCCCCTACCTCGAACAAATTTACATTGTGCCAAAGATATTCGGGTTATTGAAGTTCGAATGTATTGCATATTATCTTACGGAATGAGCCAAATACGAAATCATCACGAAAACACGCCTACATAATTTTGATCGCCTTAAACCCCACTTTTATAAAGTAAAACTGGGGTTTACAGGAGTGAACCTTATTTTTTTTCTGCTTAAAACATGGATTGCAGGTACTCGTTAGAACCGTATCGGCGAGGCGGTTCTAACAAGTACCCACAATCTATGTTTTGGGCAGAAATATGAAAAATATTAAAATTTTTATCTGAAAAACTTCAGTCTGTGAAGTTAAAATTTTCAATATATTTGAATAGGCTTGTTTTCCATATGGTTGTAATTCTATTTCAGAAAGATATGCTTGGAGATTTAAAATCTGCGTAAGAAGTCTGTCAACAAGATGAAGATTGCGACTCTTTCGTTTGCAGGACTGTTGTTATTTGCCTGTTTCTTCGACATAGGGATAACGTACGACTTAGTACCACTGAGCTACAGAATGAAGACCAAACCGATCATTCCTCTGCCTGTATTGCGTCTTATGCCGAAGTCTCTTGTATCACCTCCTCTTTGGCCTTTACGAGGTCCAGGCAAAAAGTTGAATGGCAATATGATGTTAATGCAGAGAAAAGGCCCGAGACATGGGTTTTTGCTTCAAAGCAGAATGACTGGTAGGAATCCAGAACCAAGTTTCCATCGCATGGCGGCAAAGGTAAATAAGTTTGCCGGCATGAGTCGAGGTAACCCCTTCATGTCAAATATAATGGGTTTAAGAAAAATAGAAATCGATGAATTAGACGACTTTCGCCGTTATATGTTTAAAAGAAATGGTTTTCGACACATGTTAGGAAACCGGAAAGCTTTGAGTTCTGTGAACGGTATTCCGTTTGGACCCTTGAAAAAGCCGTTTCCTAGACGTCGGTTCAATTACCGAGATGAAGACAAATTTGGTTTAGACACTGCTTCAGTTTTCAGGAATCGTGTTGATAAATACAACAGAATAATCCAACGTTCTCAGCCGAATAAAAGAAAGAACGTCCCACTCAAGCAACATCAGACGTCACAGATAAACATAGCTTTTAAAGATGACTTTATAGAGGATTTTGATGGCTTTTTCGATGACCGAGAATTCAACCGTGACTTTTTCAACAACAGAAACATGAATATTGGTGGACTGAAAACTAGTGGCAAGTTTCAAAATGCTTTCAGTCTTATGCAGCACAATGTAGCCCAGCCATTAAGTGATCAGCCAGCAATCGTACCTCCTTTATATCACCATGTTACTTCAAATTCTGTACAGCTACCTGCACGAAGTCAAGGATCGCCAGCAAAACAGACGAAACACAATCCGAAGAATATGAGTCAGCTGCCAAAACATTCCGTAAACACACATTTAGAAGATAAGTTTAGCAATAATAAAGCAATTAAATCAAGAAACTGGAACATGAATCCATCATTACCAAATGATATCATAGACACTAATGATATAGGAAGCAATTTTAATCAGAATGATCACGGTCACCGTACACCAGGGCATAGCGGCAAAGTAGAGAACGCAGGGAATCTAGCACATGTGATCAATTCTGGTGTAACATGGGGAAATGGTGCTGGAATATTACACCATATTGATGAAAATGAAAGGCTGGGTAGAAAATCAGAGCCGACGACTTTTGAACGGAATACATTTGCAAATACTGATACTTTTAGTAACAAACATCTCATACATGAAGGTCAAAAAATGACTGAAAATGCTGCATTCTCCCAGTCAAATGATCCGACATGGGGAAATGGTGCTGGAATATTACACCATATTGGTGAAAACGAAAAGCCGGGTAGAAAATCAGAGCGGACGACTTTTGGACTGAATACATTTGCAAATACTGATACTTTTAGTAACAAACATCTCATACATGAAGGTCAAACAATGACTGAAAATGCTGCATTCTCCCAGTCAAATGATCCAATAAAACACAAAGCATTAGACATTATTCAGGTGTTGCCAGTGAATCCGCATACCAGTCTGAAACCAGAGGGAGTGAATGGTTTTGGGGATTCGAGGGATATAGATCAAGCCACTTTTGCACTACTAGGTATCGAACCAAATATTGTGGGGTTAGAGTCAGCTGGACACATGAACGACGGAATAAAGACCGCAGATAATCCACCGCCTACACACGCTCCTGCCAATCAGAATTCTTGGATAAATGCTAAAACAGCAAATACGGTAAACATGCTTCAGAATATCAAAATGTTCAGGCCACCCTTAGAAATTGGAATTAATCAGAGATCCAAAACACACGATCATTCTTTTAGTAATGGGCAAGGACCAAATACCATGGGCCTCGAGTCAGATATACACAGAATGAACGACGGTGTTAGGACTCAAGATGCACCACCACCAATACATGTTCCTGTCAATCAAAATACTTGGATAAACGGAGAAACTGTATCAAACATGATGAGCATGCCTCAGGGCGTAAATAACAACAACGAAGAAGCGACACAACCATTTAGTAATAATAATAACCAGGGGACACAAACAAAAGATATTTCACTTTTTGATACTCACATGACAGGTAACACCATCAAAGACAGCTTTGACAGGCTAGATAATCTTGACTTCGGTTTTGACAATTTTCAGGAAGACCTCGTACATCATAACGTATTTAGAAAAAGCTGAAAATAATGTGTCCTGTCAGACGTAGATCATAGTTTTCTTGTTTTGTTTTTGTTTGTTTGTCACGTATTATTTATTTATTTATTTTTTATTTATTTATTAATTTATTTGTTAAATGCACATGGTATTTAGTCTACAGGTTATTTGTTTGCTATTTAGGTCATGTTGGAGACATTGCTTCCAATTGTGTGGTACTTTTACCCGTCAGTGGGATGAAATGACATCTCAAGCCCTGCCGCCAAATGAAACCAATATGGCTTTTATGTATTGGAGGTCCGACTCGCACCAATTTGCCTGGGCAGGCTTTGTCCTTCTAAGCGGTTTACCAGTACTCATGCTTTTGTTTGTTTGTATTGGAGTTTAACGGCCAAGTCAACACTATTTTAGGTCATTTTTGAGCCGGTCAGTTTATTTGTCCACATTTCCTGTGTAAGCTTATACGTAAGCGGTTAACCAGTACAGTGCACATTCTTTCACCAGAAACTGACAACTGCCCTTCTTGAATCAGCGGAAGTGGGAGAATGACCATAGGAGAAATTCCATGATCAATCTCCACGAAAGAATGTTGCCAACCACGGCAGGTATCGAAACCGCTTCTCCTGATCACCAGTTAGACGCGCATCCGACTGAGCTACCGAGGCCGGCAAACCAGTACTCATGACCGATCGGTTTCAGGTCTGCGAGGAAGCACCATGCAACCCAATCAATTTCCCCAAGCCCCGATTGGCCGGGGGCCCAGGCTTCAAAGTGAGGACTACGTTTGTTTGTTTGTTTGATTTGAGGTTTAACGTCCCCATCAACATTGTAAAGGTCATTTTGGAGACGTTGCTTCCAATTTTGTGGGACTTTTACCCGACATTGAGATGAAATGACATCTCAAGCCCTGCCGTCCAATGAAACCAATAGTGTTTATAAGCATGGACGGGCAGACTCGCACCGCTTTAAGCGGTTTACAAGTACTCGTGTGCGGGTCTGTTTCAGCTCTGTGTGGAAGCATCATGCATCTTATATATTTCATCAAGCCCCGATGGGCGGGGCCGGTGAGGATTACGTAAAATTTTCATTCCGAATGATTTCCCCTAAGGAAAATTACGCCTTGGACGATCGTCCATCTGGATAATTTTACGTACCCCTTTGGACAGTTTTCCAATCCCCCTTCACTGTCAATATTAATTGATAAGCAGGTGCATGCGTGATCTGTTCATGATATTATTAATTGATTATCCTATATTACACAAGGTCAACCAATATTCAAAAATCATAAATCATGTTTTTAATTGCATCAATTAATAAAATAGTCATTAATCAAGTAATTTCGTATTGGCCCAGTTACAGGTCCTCGGCAGCTGTATTGGCCTCGGCCTTCGGCCTCGTGCCAATACAGCTGACCTCGGACCTGAACCTGGGCCAATATGAAATTTTCGGCCTCGTGCCAATACAGCTGACCTCGGACCTGAACCTGGGCCAATATGAAATTACTTGATTAATAACATTATAATATAAAATTCCCTAAACAAGCCAGGGCATTGGAAAAACAGAATGCGCCATGAGGTGTCTGTTTGGGCGCTACTCTGTTTGCTTAACCCATTGTATGCTAGTGGAATCTTCCATTGCTATAAGTTGGACAAGTCCATTTGTCATATAAGGGGAGGCAGGCCTATTGTTTCGTTCTTATTCTATTTTTGATGGAAAATTCTTTTAGCAAATAGTGCAGGCTCTGATCAGACGCCGCGTTCTGCGGCGTCTGATCTAGGCCTGCACTGTTTCCCAAGGTACCCCTTTAGGGGTTTCCCGCCTATATTGGGTTGAAGAATAGGAATATAGTCTGACAATGACCAGTCTTAATCACATTTGAGAAGCGTTACTGTTTTTGTGTTCTGAGATGGCTGATGAGGCCAATTCTAGCTTCTGAACAATCTGTTGCAGATATAAGTATAGGGATATGTGTTAAACGGAGCTGAGTGAGGGAGTGTTTGAGTTTTACGTCTCACCAACAGCTAATGTCATACGGAGATGGGACCTCAGTTTAAAGACTCATCCGAAAGTCTGAAGAAGCCCGGGATCGATCCAACGACCCCTGGTTTACAAAGCGAATTAAACGGAGCTTACATTATACAACAAACAGAACAAGTTCTGAGATCTCTAGAATTGGAAACAGATCTGTCGAAATCTACCATGAGGAAGAAATATGTGTCATTAAGCGTTTTTCACTCAATTATTTATCAATTAACCCAAAGTTATATGCACAACAGAGCTAATATAGACCCATCCAAACACTACGTCATCACTCAATAATACTATTTGCCGCGACTTACCGGTGGTGGGCAAAAAACGTCTTTGGCCTCTTGTCGCCATTGTAAATGCGATGTTATTTTCTGTAAAATTGTATTTTGTTTGGAATCGAAATGACAAAATTGACCTTTAAACTTTTAAAATAGACATGTCTTAGCTAGTAATTATTGGTTTCTAGAACAGATGAGGATGTTTTGATGATAATTACCTGTTAAACTTAGGCAGGTAACGAGGCGGGATGGTCTTAATTATTTGTAATGAAAATGCGCAAAAAGAATGACTATAATGCGGAAAATGCTATAATGCGGAAAATACTCATTTAAAGTGCAATTTGATCGATTTTCTGCAACAGTCAACTAAAATATGTTCGTAATATTAAACCTATTTACAATGTGTTTATATGGAACCAGCGGCTTTTTGCCAACCACGAAAGATTGTTATCAATTCGAAAAGTAGTTTTGCGCATGCGCAGTGACAAGTTAACAAGGTCACGTGTCAAAACATTGGATCCGTCTATTGCTGATGTCCACATGACCAATAAAGTTAAAACCCTCGCAAATTAAATGTTTTGTGAACACCGTTTAACAGGTACGTAGTCACAATGAAGAAAAGGATCTGCAAGCACCGGCCAGCATTACGATAACACAGCCGTGAAACATAGTGCATTTTTCACATCACCAAAATGACTGCTTTTCTAATGCAAATCAATGACATTTTTTTCTTATTTATACTGCAAACTTAGGTTGTGGGTGCTCGTTAGAATCACCTCATTGAGGCGGTTTTAACGAGTAACCACAACCTATGACTTGGAGCAGAAATAAGGAAAATCATGTATACCCCGTAAACCGTAGTTTTCTCTATAGAAAGTGGGGTTTAGGGGGTATTCATTTCACGGACTTGTTTACTTGATGGAAGTCTTTTTTTCTTACATAAAATTTGTCGAACATTAAATTTGCCCCAAAACAGGAACATTTGAAAACAGATTTGCTTGTTTGAAGTTTTAGGAACCAGTCACAATTATTTAGCTCATATCTAGCCGGTGGATTTTCCGGCCATCCGTATACATGCGCATAAGCGGTTTACTAGTACAACCAGAAACTGTTCTTCTTGAATTCATCGGGGCTTGGAGAAATAAAATGGGATACATGGTACTTCCATGCAGAGCTTAAAACCGACAGAACTTTTGAATACTGGTAAACCGCCTAGATATACAGGGTAAACATTACGATAACACATCCGTGTGATATAGTGCATTTTTCAAACCTCAAATAATGTAAATTTTCTGATGAAAATTTGTAATATTTTTTATTATTTAAGCTCCAAACATAGGTTTTGGGTGCTCGTTAGAACCGCCTCATTGAGGCGGTTCTAACGAGCACCCATATCCTATGTCCAGGAGCAAAAATAAGGAAATTAATGTTTACACCATAAACTCCAGTTTTCTCTATATAAAGTGAGGTTTATTGGTTGTTTGTTTGATTTGAGGTTTAACGTCCCCGTCAACACTGTAAAGGTCATTTTGGAGACGTTGCTTCCAATTTTGTGGGACTTTTACCCGACATTGAGATGAAATGACATCTCAAGCCCTGTCGGCCAATGAAACCAATAGGGTTTATTAGCATGGACGGTCCGCCTCGCACCGCGGTTCCTGGACAGGCTTAGATCCTCTAAGCGGTTTACCAGTACTAGTGTGCGAGCCGGATTCAGCTCTGCGTGGAAGCATCATGCAGCCCATATATTTCTTCAAGCCCCGATGGGCGGGGGCATAAAAATAAAGTGAGATTTAGGCGGGGGGGGGGGGGGGGCTTTATTTCACGGACTTGTTCACATGATGGTAGGGCGAGTTGAACCGTCCCTTAAGCCCTTGAGGTTTCTTTTGGCAGGTTGCTTCGAGATATCGTCTCAGCTTAATGTCGTCTAAAAGTCTCACAAATCTGGAAACAACGTTTTGAAGAAGACCTAAATGGTACTGACGGGGAACCGCAAAAATCCTCAATACAAACAAACCTATAATGAGCGGACAGTATATACAGTCCAACCTGTGTTAAGTAAGCACATCAGGGATGATCAAAATGTGCTTGCTTAAGACAGGTGCTTGCTTAATACAGGTGAATTTTAATGCATTTGCCTCTTTGGGGAACTAAATGCATGCTTGCTTAAGACAGGTTGCTTGCTTAATAGAGGTGGCCACTATGACATGTTTGACTGTATATACAGTATATAAATAAAAGATTCACGATCAGTCTCCTCGAAAGAATGTTGCCGTTCCTAGCAGGTATCGAATCTGCGACCTCCTGATCGTCAGTCAGACCCGCATCCGACTGAGTTTCGAAGGCAAGATGACAATGTAGACACAGATAAGACGCCGCACCATGTGCCGTCTGATCCGGGTCTGTACTTTTTGCTTAACATCACGAAAACAAGCCTAATAATTTTGACCCCCTCGAACCCCACTTTTATATAGTAAATCTGGGGTTTACACGGGTAAACCTTTTTTTCTGATTTCCGCTCGCAATATAGATTGTGGGTACACGTTAGAACCGCCTCATCGAGGCCGTTCTAACTTGTACCCACAATCTATATTTTGAGCAGAAATAAGAAACATATCACAAATCTTCATCTTAAAATGTTCGGTTTTTCGGTGGTAAAATTTACAATGTATTTGTGTAGGCGAGTTTTCGTAAAGACGTGGGGGTGTGTGTGTGTGTGGGGGGGGGGGGGGTTCAAGGTTTATTAAACGGTCGAAGTGCGGGGCCTTTTCTCCGACCTATAATCAGAAACAATCGACCCACCAGTGGTGACAGTGTTACCATTTTGATATCTACAATACAGTAGATGACATTTCTTCATTGCAAAAATGGTGGAAAAAACGTCTCTTCAGGTACGTTGACTTCAGCTAAAATAGCTGCTTCTTGCATTTAAAATTATTTTACAGCCCTTTTAAGAATAACGTTAGTTCAATTTTAGGTGCAAATCTTTAGTCAGAGGTGGGCGAATATCGAGAAGACGCAAAACAAGTCATCATGAAAACACACCTATATAATTTTGACCCCCTGAACCCCACTTTTATATAGTAAAACTGAGGTGTCCGGGGGTATACCTTATTGTTCTTATTTCTGCTCTAAAATATAGATTGTGGGTACTCGTTAGAACCGCCTCGGTGAGGCGGTTCTAACGAGTGCCCACAATCTATACTTTGAGCAGAAATGAGAAAAATATCACAATTTTTCAACATAATTTTTTCATTTTTCCGGCGATAAAGGTGGCAATGTATTTGTATAGGCGTGTTTGCCCAATGAGTGTCCGTCACTATAGGCTTTTCACGAGTGATGTTTCATCAATTGGTTTGTCTTTTTGTTTGAAGCTCAACAGCCTGGTCAGCCATTGAAGTCAGATCGCACCGGTCAGACAGTCAACGTGAAGTGCACGTTCTTGAAGACTCCCACTCCTAGGTGAGCAGAGGAAAGAATGACTGTAATTTTAAAAGATCGTACGCATTACAATAATACACATATATACAAATACCGCTGAAAAAAAATGAAAATTTTAAGATGAAAAATTGTGATATTTTTCTTATTTCTGCTCTAAAATATAGATTTGGGATATTCGTTAGAACCGCCTCGATGAGACGGTTCAATCTTGTACTCACAGCAGAAATAAGAATCAAAGTACTGAAAGTACTAAGGAAAGTTGATTTATGGGGAATAATTTTTATGATAACAATGTCAGTCGTAGACCAAGCAGTTATCTAGATATTTTGTTAAGGTCACAGAGGGTTAAAAATTCGACGAAGAAAGAAAAAAAAAAGATTCATCGATTGTTTAGTGTAACGACATGTCAATCCTTGTGGATCATTTTTCCCTTCTCCAAGAGAAAGGTAGAAAAGAGATAGAAGAGATAGTAGAGGAGATGAAAGTGAGGGACAGAGGAGGAAGAAGAAAATGAATGGAAGTGTAGAAACAGAAGAAATAACACCCCCCTCACTCTACCGTTACCTGCTGCAAGGACAACAGGCCTTGCCAAAATGTAAGTCAATATCAGCTGGACTACCCAGTGACACAAGATACACATCACATCTGCCTTACCCAAACCATCCCCACGAAAAATAGGAAGAAAGATAAACGTGTCTGCTAATTTCTTCATGGTAAAACCATAAATTAATAAATTAGTTCAGTACATTCTTTGCATGTATCATCTGTTGATAATCTAACAGAGACGTTCTCCTAGCGGGCACATGCCGTCTTAGCAGCGTCGCATCATAGTCCAGGCAAACTAGCGATATTTGGCCTAGACCCAAGCAAAATTGCAACACAAATGTTTTTAGCATTTTTGTACTTGAGTACCTTCCCTTAAAGGCATATCAAAAGTAGGACGGAATCGGACGATATGAAATTTGTTTTTTTTTTAGCATTTTGAAAGCACCTAGGTTTGGCAAGCAATTTAGTGTTTAAATTCAATATTTTGCTATCTGACAAGGTATCGTTGAGTTTTATTTCTTCAAATCTCATCTTTCTACACCAGAATGGAAACTTTTTCATGTAAAATGGTTAAACAAGTTTTTTTTATCAATTATATGATGACCTATATGGATAAAACAGGGATAAAAATACCCAACCCACTTTATGTTACTTAACAAATGTATGCCACAAAGCAGCAAGACTACTGCATTGAAACTGAAAGGATAAAAACACCAAGAAACAACACAGAATACATTTCTCTACCGATACAAATAGTACCAAATGTTTGGAAATTCCAAGGTACAACAAAAACGAACTGTCATGATCAATGTTTCTTTACTCCCTGGAATCATAAAACACTAAAATTGGACTGAAGTCATGATTAGATCTCCAAAATGATCTCAAGGTTCTTATCCTTATACTTATGTGTATAATTCACATACATATAACCCAGTGGTGGGTTTTACACCATACAATCAAAAGCTAATCAGACTAATCTAAGCCTGGTCATCCATCTGGTCTAAACAGCCTTCAGTGAATACTTGATGGCCCCCGCCAATCGGGGCTTGAAGAAATATATGGGCTGCATGATGCTTCCACGCAGAGCTAAAACCGACCAGCAAACGAGTACTGGTAAACCGCTTAGAGGATCTAAGCCTGATCAGGCAAAGCAGTGCGAGTCGGCCCGTCCATGCTTATAAACCCTAGTTTCATTGGGCGGCTGGGCTTGAGATGTCAATTCATCTCACTGGCGGGTAAAAGTCCCACAAAATTGGAAGCAACGTCTCCAAAATGACATTTACAGTGTTGACGGGGACGTTAAACCTCAAATCAAACAAAATCAGTGTACACTTGAAGTAAGCTAGGATCCTCAGCTACCCATTTAGTGCACAACCAAGACTGTGATAAGATTGGCCAGATGCCTGGGGAGATGTCATGCTTTAGTGGATGCACATACCACATTGTTGGTTTTGCTACGTGAATGTTCATATTACTAGTCCCTTTATGTCAAATCACAATACAGGCATGATGTACATCTTTTCCTTCAATACACTGTTCTGCTAAAGCTTGATTCTAATCACAGTCTCCAATGCCATCTGAATGGAATTCAGACAGCTAGTTCACTTGCATACTCCACACATTTGGGAGCATATAAGGCCATGCTTGCGACAAGTGCACAGAAGAGTTTTGCAATCGGCCTTACCTTTTGCACCTGACGACCTTGAGCAGCCGCTCAGGTGCTGATGGTTTATCTGTATGTACCGCCAGCAATGTGTCACCTTTCACTGCCCAACCCCAGTTTTCTGCAGGTGCGTATGTCTCCATAGTCCTATTTCATTGTTGCACTATTGGCAGCTATCAGACCTTCATGATTAGATATAGGTTAGTGAGTTTTTGGTGGATGCTTCTGACAAAGCTTTTATTTATAGCTAAGTACGCCAGTTTTGTGTGTCTGCAGCTGTTTGAATTTCCGTTATTCCGTTATGTAATGTACACTTTTCTCTAGTTTTGTTCCTTCTACTATCAGAAGCTGGAGATGTTGAGAGCAATCCAGGTCCAGCCAATGAGCACTCATTATCTATCCTTCATCTGAATATTAGGAGCATACGAAACAAAATTGCCTATATACAAGATCATCTTTCGGATTTTAATATTTTATGCTTCTCTGAGACGCATCTCGACGCCAAAGTATTCCCTGAACTACTTACTATTTCAAATTATTTTGGTGACCCGTACAGGAAAGACAGGAATATGTATGGAGGTGGATTGCTCTTGTATATAAGTTCTAGCCTCAGGTACCGGCATAGACCTAATTTAGAAATATTATGTGAAGAGTCAATTTGGCCAGAAGTTGATGTTAATCAAGATAGGTTATTGATAGGTTTATTTTAAAGTCCGACCACAGCAGATAGTAATTTCTTTAATAATTTAAATGCAAATATCGAAAAAGCCTCGGAAATTAGAATATCATAAACATCTTGGATTGACTTTAAATAAAAACGGACAGTGGGATGAGCGCATTCAACACATATTAACACGTGCTGCAAAGATTGTAGGTATAATGAGAAAACTAAAATTTACGCTCACTAGAGTTGCACTAAACCAAATATATCTTTCATATGTACTACCTATTCTTGAGTATTCTTCAGTCGTCTGGGATGTATGTTCTCTCCAAGACTCAAATGCTCTCGAAAAGCTTCAAAATGAGACTGCTAGAATAGTATTTGGTCTCACGAGATCGGTTTCTTTGGATAATTTGTACAGGGAATGTGGCTGGTCATCATTAGCAGATAGGCATAAACAATGAAAATGAATTTCATGTACAGATCAACGAATGCGTTAGTTCCAAGCTACATAACTAATTTAATCCCTCCTGTTATAAGGTAAACCACCAATTATCGTCTGAGAAATCAAAATAATATTACTCAACCGTTGTGTCGTACCGAACTATTTAGGAAATCTTGTATTCCATCAGGAATAACGTTTTGGGCATCTATGGACGAAAACTTACGCAACAGCCCCTCCTTAAATTCATTTTAAATATCAGACAAAAAGACACCAGCTAGATGTTCAAAGAGTACTGCCTCACTATGTTAATGGTGACAGATATTTGTCAGTTATGCATTCTAGAATTAGAAACAATTGTAGTAACTTATCAAATGATTTGTATATTAACCATTTAACAACGAATGCACTTTGTACCTGTAATCAAGAAAGAGAAAACGCAGAGCACTATTTCCTTCGATGCTCTAAATATGAAAACGAACGGTTGCGATTTCTCCATGAAACGCGCGAGTTTCACCCTTTGAGTATCAACCTGATTTCATTTGGAGATGATCCCTCGAAAGTTATATTACACTTTTTAGAGCTGTCAGGAGTTACATTAAAAGCACAAAACAATTTTCTGATTAGTATTTCAGTAGATCCCAATCACTCCATGCTCACCCGAGAAGGCGCTCAATATTTATTTCTTATTTATCTATTTATTTGTTCGTTCATATCAATTTCACGTGACTATAATTTATTGATGTCATTTTGTAGGGGAAGTATCGTAACTAATGTTGAGAGAACGTGTGACCCAACCCCATTGTACACATATATATGTATATGTTGCAATAAAATATGTTTATACTAAAAGAGAGATATTGGTTTAATGGACCTATAATAATCTCTTCACAGTGAAAACGCTGGCACTAAAAGTGCCCCAGAAACGAAGCAAAATCAAAATTGCATTAGTGGATGGGGTAAACCAACACGAATATTTAAAAGCATTGGCTTGTAACACATTCCTTTTCATACTAAACATTGACTTAATAGATGGAACATGGCATGCAAGTTTTATTATCAACATATATGCAATATAATCCATTTCATAACTAAATTGTAAGCTATACAAGCTTACAACTCCAGTTATAATAGTTTCACAGTGTTAAAATCACCAATAAATATAAATGAAGGAAAAATCAAATTTCATATTCTCCGATTCCGTCCTACTTTTTATATGTTATTAACATATATCAGAGGTGGTCAAAACTAAAAAAGACATTTGTGTTGCAATTTTGTCTAGGTCCCCACACAGTTTGACCGGACGTCGCGTTGATACGAAGATGCACATATGTTGTGCAGCCGCCCAGAGCTATGTTCCTTCTGGCGTGTGAATAACTTGACGAAAAAAAAAAGAGATCATTTTTAAACCATTTGATTTAGACTTTATAACCCTGATCAGACGCCACGTTTAGCGAACTTCAGACTGTTATGTTATTCCAAATATCAGTCATCATTCGGCGTAGGCTTGGCCTATATTTGCCCACTCCGTGGGTACCACAATTGACAGAGAGTAATACAGAGTACATCAATACAGTACAGTGATAGATATATAGACATTATGCTTTTTTCAGCAGTTAGAAGGAGAGATAGAAGCAGCAGAAAGAAGGTACTTATGCAGTAGAGAAGTTTAAAAGAGACATGGTTTTGGAAACAAGATAAAGCTTTAATTGACGGCATTCACTTGACTCCAGAAAGTGAAAAAGAAGGAGAAAATAGAAGTGAGGGCAGAGTCTGCATTGATTTATAGATTGTTTCATTGCAGGCAGGACTCTCCCACCCATAACAACATCAGCTATTTTTAAACTTCAGACTGTCTATCCAAGACGAATTAAAATACGTTTAGTTTATACTAATTTATTTTAGTTCGATTGCGATGAAAGCTTTAAGCTTATTGAATCGCTTTCGAACACTCATTCCGGGTGTTTTCACGCGCGCGAGAGAGAGAGGCAGTGGCTTTTACACCACTGCTACCCATTTACACCTGGGTGGAGTGGGGCAGTGTCATTACGTGTCTTGCCCAAGGACACACCTCGATACCGGTGGCGGATTCGAACGCACAACCTCTCGATCATGAGTCGAACGCGCTAACCACTGCGCTATCGAGGCTGACGTTTATTATAACCTGTACATTAACCCATACATGCTAATTGTTTCAATACTAGGACATTCGGAAACACAGATTAGAGGCCATAGAATGTAGCGTCTGATCGGTGTCTTCACTATTTGCTAAAAGTACGGAACTTGATTTAAAACTCACAGCTTAAAGCCTTAAACGACACATTTTTTTGTAATTGGAGCTCTCGAAAGCATGCAGGTGAATAACTGTGTTCGATGTCGGTCAGCAAAGGGCAGTTTAGTTGGCCACAGATAAACACATAGACTGATATCAGTCCTAGATGTTAATGGTTTCGTCCATGCTTGCCACATTTTATCTTATGCCATCATGCCAGGCTAGATTTTATTTTATGCTGTCTTGAAATAGGGCTCAAGAGACAGAGAGAGAGAGAGAGAGAGAGAGAGAGAGAGAGAGAGAGAGAGAGAGAGAGAGAGAGAGAGGAGAGAGAGATTTAATTAGCAAGGGGAACTAGGGAAGGGGTATATTTTTATTCATCTAAGGCTTACTTTATAAAAAAAGTCTCATTTCAACAGACTTTATAAGTCTAATAAACACAGAGAAGCGAGCTAACCCTTCTAACCCTGTAGACCGGTGCAGACGCCGAGGTAGAAATACATGTACACTGTATCAATGCAAACCTTGCAGATCCTGATAAGACGGCACGTAGCTAGCACGTCTCGCAAGAATCTACATGTACACTGTTTGCCATCATGTCAGTGAACTACTCAGAAATCCCTTTCTATAAGAAATATTTAAAGCGAAAAGAGTCCTGTTCAGAAACCCAGGGATGAAAGTGTAAAATCTAAGCGCGTAGGAAAATAGTCCCAGAGTATTGTTTTCTTTTCAGAATTAGTCTTTCTGTGCCAATTTATATTCAATCCGTATAAAGTCTCGGAAAATGAAATATTTTGAAAGACGTTCCATGCCTGCAAAATTAATTTTCAAGCGTTCCTTTGGAATATTTTATGCAGCGAACG
Source organism: Lucinisca nassula (assembly GCA_963580285.1). Classification (NCBI taxonomy): domain Eukaryota; kingdom Metazoa; phylum Mollusca; class Bivalvia; order Lucinida; family Lucinidae; genus Lucinisca; species Lucinisca nassula. The sequence continues at coordinate 177,308,771 of OY757010.1, forward strand.
AACAGCGGAGGTGGAGTAACACGGTCAAGTACCGGAAGTAGAAATGTGTTGACATAGAAACTTGATTTTAAAAATCAACTTTCAAAAATAAGGTTTATCCCTGTAAACCATATAAGAATCTTATATGGGTGTGAGGGGTGGAAAAATCCGTCCCGCGGGTCACTGTCCGGCATCACTCGGCAAGCCTCGTGATGCCGGACAGTGATCCCGAGGGACGGATTTTTCTATCCACCCCTCACACCCATATATGGTTCTTTTTCTTGCATACTTTCCATTTCTCTTGCGATTTTTAATGCTACTGTCACTTCGGTTACCGACGTCCGCCATTTTGTGATGACACAACAGGAATGTTTAGTGACGTCACGCATGACGACGCCGCGCATGAGGTTATAATCAACCAGTGCATTTATCAAACGCGCGATTATATTCGATTTGGGGTCGGAACACCAGAGTCAGACCATAAATTTCTATCCCAGGGTAAAATCACGGATTTTCTTGTCTGGTGTGCAAGAACAGTTTTTCTATATGAAAGTGGGGTTCGAGGGGGTCAGAATTATATAAGAGTGTTTTCGTGATGGGGACTGACACAATACATCATTATGATGTTAACAAGTCCGTGACATGGAAACCTCTCTAAACCCCACTTCATATATTGAAAACTGGGGTTTCGCAGGAGGGGTATACATTTTGCTTATTTCTGCTCCAAGACATAGGCTGTCCTATCTCCAAGACATAGGTTGTGAGGCGGTTATAACGAGCACCCACAACCTACGTTCGAATTATAAATGAGAAAATTTTCGGAAAAATGCTCCTTTTGGAGAAATGAAAAAATGCACTATATCCCATGGGCGTGTTATCGAAATGATATGTCCCAGCGCGTGACAAAAACTACAACTGAACTTGTGCAATCAGCACTGACTCAGATCAGCCTACACAGCCAACAAATACATTTATGTTATCATCGAGTGTTCGCTGGTCGCGCAAGTCTAACTGTATGTTCAATTGTACGCAGGTTCAAACCGAGCCACCCTGCGTATCTGCACAGTCGTCATAATTTTCATCTAATGTAAACTTACAGTATACTTCCATGAACGAATTGAGTGTCTTTTGTTTGTTTGTTTGATTTGAGGTTTAACGTTCCCGTCAACACTGTATATGTCATTTTGGAGACGTTGCATCCAATTTTGTGGGACTTTTACCCGACACTGAGATAGAATGAAATCTCAAGCCTTGTCGATCAATGAAACCAATAGGGTTTATAAGTATGGACGGTCCGACTCGCACCGCTTTGCCTGGACAGGCTTAGATCCTCTACGCGGGTTACCCACGGTTCTCTACGGGCGTTGGTGACGTCAACGCTGTTCCGTTTATTTTTGCTCAAAAAACTCATATTGTGGGTACTCGTTCGATCACCCATAGCGCAAATAAGGAAAGTAGCAGTACAACAGAAATCAAAGCACTGGTCGATTGTCTGAGAGTAGGCTGGGAAAAAACTTAAACTGTTTCGTTTAATCCTTAAACTCCAGTATGATCTGGGTCTGCACTGTTTGATCAATCACCACGAAAGAACGATGCTGACCCCAGCAGGTATCGAACCCTCGTCTTCCTGATTACCAGTCAGACGCGCATCCGACTAAGCTACCGAGGCCGGCTCACATGGACAAGAGCAGATGGGAAGCTTTATTAACTTTAGACCGATTGATAAAATGTATTAATTACACCACTATATGTATGCCAATGTCGCACGAGTGTGTTATCCTAATGCATATATCTGTGCAGACTGATCAGAGTCTTCGTCGAACATTCTTAGATGCCCATTGACCAAAACCTTTTTCGTATAGACATTGAAGGTTATAATCTTATTTAACGTATGTGCAGGATTTATTTTCGCAGTGAGCACAAATGTCATTTTAATGTGGGACAACCAAAGGTAATTAAAGGATGTTATCAGAAGTATATGCTGTGGGTACTTGTTAGAATCGCCTCTATGAAGCGCTTCTAACAAGTACTCACAACATATATGCTGTTGTTTTTATTTCTACAAAATCCCTTAATCATGCAATTATCCCTTAATTATCCTTGTGTGGGAAACTATGGCCTTATTCGACTGGGAAGTTTCGTGAAATGTCCGTGAAATTCCACGCAGGAGTGTGGTGTCTTTCTTGTAATAGCCGATCACATGGTCCAATCAAATATTGGTTATTTTTCAAATACATAAGCGATCGTGGAGCACGATTTTATTCGAAGGAAAAGTCGAACCTTTGGCATCAGGGGACAGTTTCGCATTCGAGGGTGGACGTTTTTCAAAATATTATAGTAGGAGGGTCAATAATGGCATGGTTGCTCATAGAATTTGTGATATGTGGATATTTTTTGCCAATGTGGGATATTTTGCTGAGTATCTGTAGTTTTATGCAATGGAATACGAAACTAACACCCCGGCTGTCTGGATGCTGTGCAAGTTCAAGGTGCAGCGGCATATCTGAATTCACGAAGGTAGCTTTGGCACTAAAAAGTGGCTGTTTTTCAAAGAGGATTCCTGAAAAAGTTTACTGGTTATGGTATTATTTTGTCTATTTCTTTGCATGTGACTGAGTGTACATGACATTTCAACAGGTGCCAAGTACTGGCGTTTTGGGAGTAAATTCACAGGATCTGTCAAAGTGAGGTGGAGTCATGATTTTTTGTATGTAAAATTAGTGGGTGGGGTAAGTGAAATGGTGCTGCTGTCAGCCTATGCAAACAGAGAAGTGTTTCTTTGGTAATCTCTTTTGTTTTCATGCATGTGTGGAGCAATTTGAAACCAAAACAGAAGTTGTCGCTTTCTCCAGGAGTTGTCGATAACGATTCAAAAACTTGGTGTGGCGCGGACAAAAAAGTGCTGCGATTAACTGTCCCCTGATGCCTTTCGTGCACCACGGTCGCTTATGAGCCATACACAAATAAAATATGTGATTGGACCATGTGACCAGCTATTACAGCTAGGCACCACACTCCTACGTGGAATTTCACAGAAATTTCACGAAATCTACCAGTCGAATACCGTCATAGTACGTCTTTATTCATCGTGATAACAAATTTCCAGTCTCTAAATTTAGACAGGAATACATCATGGACAATCTAAATTTAGAAACTTCTTTTAAGATGTCGATCGACTTGGTGAATGTCACGAAACATACCAATGAGAGGCCCTATATTTATAGATTTTATTGGGAACCAGACGTCAGCCCTTGTGGGTCCTTTTGTGTCGTCTCCCAGAGAAAGGGAGAAACGAGTATTTGTTCGTTTGATTTGAGGTTTAACGTCCCCGTCAACACTGTATAGGTCATTTTGGAGACGTTGCTTCCAATATTGTGGGACTTTTAATCGACATGAAACAATGAAACTAATAGGGTTTATAAGCATGGACGGTCCGCCTCGCACCGCTTTGCCTTTCAGGCTTAGATCCTCTAAGCGGTTTACCAGTAGGCTACTCGTGTGCGGTCGTTTCAGCTCTGCGTGGAAGCATGAAGCAGCCTGCCCCGATGGGCAGGGGCGGGGAGAAACAAGTAGAGGAGATAAAAGTGACAGGGGAGAAAGAGCAAAATGAATGGTGTTTTGATTGTTGAATCTATCAAAAATGATAGATTGACAGACAGGGTAAACCCAGATCACATGATGGATTGACAGACAGCGTAAACCATGATCAGACGCCACAGAACGCGGCGGCGTCTGATCAGGGTCTACCCTGCTGCTTAAGGTACAGGGATCTTCGGGTCTTAACTCAGGATAAACTTTGTTTCAATCCCACAATGACTCAGTCGCTTGCGGCACACCACTGCTGCCAGCGCTTTGATTTGCATTTGGGCAGGGTTTGCTACCCTTGCTGCAGGTAAGGTTAGAGGGGGAATGTTGTTATTTCTTCTGTTTCTTCACTGCCATTCATTTTCCTCTTTCTCCGATTTCCCTTACTTTCATCTCCTCTACGATCTGTCATTCCTCTTTTCTCCCTTTCTCTGGGTAACGACACAAAATGGCCCACAAGGGATGACGCCAATCAATCAAACATCTAATCAGATGAGTCGGAGATAAGATTGGCGGGGCGGAGCTGTTCAGGTGTTGTCAGTATATCTCAAATTCGCTGCCATAACATAAAATAACATAACATAACACAACATAACACAACATAACACAACATAATATGATTTTATTTTACATGTACACTCCGTCTTCTTCTTCTTTGTCAGTTAAGTATAAATGAGACGAGTTTTACAATTTTCTTATTACATTTGTATCTATTGTGACGCCTTGAACAGCCCCAAAGGTGGTCTCATATTAGGAGATACTGGGTGTAGAAAACACAGAAACAGAATAACTGAAACCTTCTCAATATGCTTTTAAACGCAGGTTTAGTCTTAATTTAATTTAGTGGACTTTTACTGTAGTTACACAGTACATGTTCCGTTGCTGGGTAACAAAATAATATTCGACCAAACGTCAGGTTCTTTTTGCCAGTTTTTGGAGATTCCCTGAACAGCCAAACAGTCCCTGACACCTTATTAGGAGTCTATCGCAATTCCTGACGGCCCTGCCCATCGGGGCTTGAAGAAATAGATGGGCTGCATGATGCTTCCACGCAGAGCTGAAACCGACCGCACACGAGCACTGGTAAACCGCTTAGAGGATCTAAGCCAGCCCGAGCAAAGTGTTGCGAGTCGGTCCGTTCATGCTTATAAACCCTATTGGCTTCATTGGGCGACGGGGCTTGAGATGTCATTTCATCTCAATATCGGGTAAAAGTCCCACAAAATTGGAAGCAACGTCTCCAAAACGACCTGTACAGTGTTGGCGGGGACGTTAAACTTCAAATCAAACAAGCAAACGCAGAGCTGAATCCGACCGCACACGAGTACTGGTAAACTGCTCGGAGAATCTTAGCCTGCCCAGGCAAAGCGGTGCAAGTCGCACCGTCCACGCCTTTAAACCCTATTGGTTTCATTGGGCGACAGTGCTTGAGATGTCATTTCATCTCAATATCTGGTAAAAGTCCCAAAAACTTCGAAGCAACGTCTCCAAAATGACCTATTCAGTGTTGACGGGGACGTTAAACCTCAAATCGGACAAAATCGCAGTTCTTGGAGCAGCAAAGCAGTCCCGGGGAGGCCCCGGACACTTTTTCCCTTCATGACATGGACTATATATTCTGGTTGCATGTAAAGTATGCGGTCATGTGCACAGTAAAAATGGAATGTTTGAAGTACAATTTAGAATATATTGAAAAATGTAACAGGGTAGAAAACTTTGGCTGCATGGCCAGAGACACGCTCATCAAAGGAAAAATTAACCCATACATGTTAACCCATTGCATGCGGGAAACCCCTAATGGGATACCTTGGCAAACAGTGTAGGCCCAGATCAGACGCTGCAGAACGCGGCGTCTGATCAGGGCCAATAGGGTTTTCTGTCAAAAATAGAATGAAAAAGAATACGAAAAAAATAGGACTGATACCCCTTCTATGACAAATGGACTTGTCAAACATATAGCAACGGAAGAGTCCACTAGTATACAATGGTTTAAACGACTACATTTTTTACATGAACCTCAAAACATCAGGTCACGAGCAAAATAAGTGGTGTACGAATTTTTATTGTAAGTTTCATTTTCAATCCATTATTTGAGCCCCGCCAAGCGAATTTGGGTCTTCGAGCATTCCGCCATGACAAACTTTAACTGCGCATGCCCAGCCATTCAGAGGGGCCAGGGAGATGGCTTTCTGTCTGAAGGTTCTTCTTGATTCAATGCTTGTATGAGCGAGCAGCGAAGGTTCTGGCGAGACTGCGCGGATGCGCAGGCTCGCCTGAACCTTCGCTGCTCGCATAGGCGATAAGTACCAAAATCGCCTGGCGGGGCCCATTTGAAGAATAATCTTGTTTGATGGCTAAAATTAAAACCAAGTCAAATTGTGATAAAATAAAAAAGTACACGCAGTTTTCAGAGCACAGTGGCGCTGACGCCATGCATCATATTCATTACGAGAACAGTGAGTGAGTGTTTGAGTTTTACGTCCCAACAAACAGATAAGGTCAAACGGAGACGAGACCTCGGTCTATAGACTCATCCGAAAGTCTGGAGAAGCCCAGGATCGATCCAGCGACCCTGGTTTACAAGCCGAGTAGCGTAACCGCTACACCACGGAGGCTTCTACATTACGTGAACAGTGAAAAAAGTCCGTGAAATGAGCATCCCCCTAAACCCCACTATATATAGAGATAACTTGGGTTTGTGTGGTTATATTTCTTCTCCAAAACATAGGTTTGGGGTACTCGTTAGAACCGGTGGTTTCTAATGAGCATCCGCAGCATATATCAGCAGATATCAGAACTTTTTATCTGAAATTTTCATTTTTAGTGGTAAAACTTTCAATATATTCGAATAGACGTGTTTTTCGTAATGTTTATTTTGAAGACACCTAACGTTCGAGTAAAGAAAAACAACACCCCACCACCCCCAGCAGACCCCCCCCCCCCCCCCCAAAAAAAAAAAAAAAAAAAAAAAAAGTTTCATTTAGTAAAGAGTTACACAGTTTGGTTAGAGAATAGGATTTAAGGGGAATGTGAAGACCTGACAGAATTTTTCTGCCATTTTGCAAAGGGAGACACTTTCGGAACTTCCTGTCCGCTTTACTTTAAGCACTGCCCCACGGAAAAGGGGTTTACTCTTAAAGGAAAGAATTTGCTCCTTAGGAACAAATTCTTTCCTTTAAGAGTTGACCCCTATTGTCATGGGAGACAAAAATACTTATGCAGGAGTTGCCTCCCTGAAGGTGTTCCTATTTCCCTTAAGAGTTAAAGAAAATGCTTCCAGTTCCGGTTCAGGACTACTGTTCGTAGATAATCTCCCCCCCCCCCAGCCCCCGCCCCCAATCCTGTGAGTGCTTGAATTCAATATAACCTCCATTTACCTCAACGTTCAGACATTCCTGTCAAAAATACTACGAAAAAACGTATCTTCCACCACTTTAATTGGAAATGGACCCGACCAATCGTGCATGTATAAGGTGGGAGATTCTAATGCCACACATGGGTTTATATCCCAGCAAATTTTCAACGTTGAATCAACGTTGAAACAGGCGTACCGCATGCGGGTGCCAACGCTCGGCTGCAGCCCCTTTTCATAATGAACAACTAGTCCGAGTTTCAAGTAAATATGTTCAGTAATGACAGATATTACAAAATGTCCAAGTTTTTGCACGACGACGCAGACGACGTCAGAGCTATGACATTACCTCGTCGTTTTCTTCGAAAACAGCCGAGCTAAAATGTTGAAAATGTTGTTTCAACGTTTATTCAACGTTGAGGCAGGTTTCATCAGGAAAACACGCCTATATAATTTTGACCGCCTTGAACCCCACTTTTATAAAGTAAAACTGGGGTTTACAGGTGTAAACCTTATTATTTTTTATTTCTGCTCTAAAATATAGATTGTGAGCACTCACAATCTATATTTTAAGCAGAAATAAGAAAAATGTCACGATTTTTCATCTTAAAATTTTCATATTTTCGGCGATAAAGGTTACAATGTATTTGTATAGGCATGTTTTCGTAATGGTAACAGGACACTTCGGCCCCAAAACCACCTCGGCCCCTAGACACTTCGGCCCCTAGACACCTCGGCCCCAAAACCACCTCGGCCCCTAGACACTTCGGCCCCTAGACACCTCGGCCCCAAAACCACCTCGGCCCCACATAAAATTGAAACCCTAGACGGGTCGGCCCCTGGACACCTCGGCCCCTAGACACGTCGGCCCCATATACCTAGACACTTCGGCCCCACTTTGCTTTTCACGAGGCTTCCACTTAAATAAGAGATTGGTACGGATGCCCGATGAGGTTTTTTTATTATTATTATTATTTATTTGCTGATTTGATTATTTTGATAGGGAGCCACGAATATTTGAAGCTATAATATATAATAAATATATATATTATAGCGTAACTAAATAGAAAATCTATATGTTAATTTAAGAAGAATGGAAGATACATTTGAAAATTCCCCTTTTTATTTCAATGTATAATTCTAATTGCCTTGCGGCATGCTTTAGAGCAGCCTCTTTTTTCTACTTTTCTGCTCTTTTGATCATCTATAGGCTTTTTTATTATCCGAAATAATTCACACAGCTAAAATACTTTTTGAATTAATTCCAAAAAGTTATCCTTACTAATTGGATGGAAATCTAGATGGATCGGTGGATGGTACCGTAAAACCAAAAAAAAAAAAAAAAAAAAATCATTCCTCGGTTTCGTCAACCATTGTGATGATTGGGGATAATCTTATATTTGTTAACATATTTATATATATATTTATTTATTTATTTATCCGGCCTCGGTAGCTAAGTCGGATGCGCGTATGGCTGGTGACCTGGAGGACGCGGGTTCGATACCTACCGGGTCAGCAACTTTCTTTCGTGGTCATTGATTATGAAATTTTTTCTTCGGTCATTCTCTCCCTCCTGCTGATTCAAGAAGGGTAGTTGTCACTTTTTGGCGAAAAAAATGTGCACTGTAATGGTTAACCGCTTACATATAAGCCTGCCTAGGTTAAGTGTGGATAGGTAAACTGACCAGTTCGAAAATGAACTAAAATAGTGTTGACTGGGTCGTTAAACTTCAATACAAACAAACAATTTATTTATTTATTTATTTATTTATTTATTAGGTAATTATCAGTGTTCAGGTTCGCTGAACTAGAATGATCCTCGTAAGTAAACTAATTAATATAATGTATGCATGCAATTCAAAAACTGCATGAAAAACGGTGCAGATCCGGTTCAGAGGGCAGAAGCAATCTGATCAGGATCTACACTGTTTGCAAAGATAAGGATTATCGTGTTCAGCGGGGTAAGGATTAATGAATTTCAGATTAGTACACTATTAAGCAAAAAGTTTTACAAGAACAATTAATTATTGACTTAAATTAGTAAAGTGTGAAGCTCAATAAACAACCAGGCGTTACTAATCCCTTTACCCCAATAAAGAGATCCTTGATGATAAGCAGATCATTGTTATCAATTTTCACACATTTGATTGTCATTCTAGCGCTTATTAAAGACAGTAACGAGTTTATTGTACACTTTATTTATTTATTTATTTATTAGTCACATTTCTGACTATCAGCCACTCAAATTACTTGATACATGTGTACTATATGTATATGTTAGTGGCAAACAGTGTTGATCTGGATGTGCACTGTGTGCATAGTCTTCACCGTTCGTATTTTTGTAGGAATTACTCAGTATGTTTCCATTGTGGTCAATTTTCACACATTTATAAATTCCTATTTGATTGTTATTTCAGCTCATATTTAAAGACGGACAGTAACAAGTATACTGTATAATTTATCTATTTATTTATTTATTTAATTTATTTATTAGTCACATTTCGGACTATAAGACCCTCAAATTACTTGATACATGTATATCGTATTCATTTAAAATTCGCAAACTGAATGACAGTGAAGATCCAGATCAGATGGATCTGGATGTGGACTGAGTGCAAAGTCTTCATGGCCCTATATATTCTTGTAAAAGGCTCATTGACTATCGAATCCAAATATTCACAATTAGAACAACCCGCTAAACCCCACTTTTCGTGATGCTGACTCAAGGTCAACGTCACAGTTGAAGGCGGCGGGGGATTAACTGTCCTTTAGAGTGTAGTCCAAGTTAACCTGAAAATGTCGTGTATGCGTTGTTATATTTGTTAAAAAGGTCTCATTGGTTATTTGTTATTTTTAAATGAAATAAAAATAGCAATACAATAATTTGATCATGTTTCCTAACAATTTAATAGAAGATTCCGTAAAACCAAAATTATATAACACACAACCTGTATCTTGAAGCAGAAACAAGAGTTACGAAAACATGCCCATACAAATGTATTGTAAACTTTACCGCCGAAAAAATGAACATTATAAGAGAAACAATTGTGGTATGTTTTAATTTCTGCTCAAATAAGAAAAATAAGGTTTACCCCTGTAAACCCCAATTTTACTTTATAAAAGTGGGGTTCAAGGGGGGTCAAAATTATAAAGGTGTGTCTTCGTGATGTAAATAATGTATGCCCCTATGAGCCCCAGTTTTCCCCATATAAACTGGGGTTTAGCTGGGTCTTCATTACACGGGTTTGTTAACATGATGTTTTGTTTGTTAGATTTGACGTTTAACGCTCCAATCAACACTGTATCGGTCATTTTGGAGACGTTGCCTCCAATTTTGCGGAAATTTTACCCGGCATTGAGATGAAATGACATCTCAAGCCCTGTAGCCCAATGAAACCAATAGGGTTTATAAGTATGAATGGGCCGACTCGCACCGCTTTTCCTGGCCAGGCTTAGAACCTCTTAGCGGTTTACCAGTACTCATGCCACAGGCTGTCGGTTTCTTGAAGTCCCGATGGGCGGGGCCGATTTTAACATGATATTAATGCTCATACCCTAACAAATATCAAAAGTGGGGCCGAGGTGTCTTTGGGGCCGAGATGTCTAGGGGCCGAGGTGACAGTGGGGCCGAGGTGTCTAGGGCCGAGGTGACTAGGGCCGATGTGTCTAGGGCCGACTTGGTTTTGGGCCGACCTGTCTAGGGGCCGAGGTGGTAGTGGGGCCGAAGTGTCTGGAAATCTTCGTAATGCGTGCATGTAGGGATGACTATCGAACAAATAAATTGTCAATATCCAACAGAAATTGTTGCATGTTTCTTCTGGCATTTATGAATATTGCGATGCTAACATGGGTGCACTGTGAGATTGAGGATGCTGGCCAGGAATTGCTATGCTTCTCACATCTTGGTAGTTCCAGGTCTCTTTCAAACACCTGTTTCTCAATCTCCAAGAGGTATCGAATCGAGCAGAGATGGTTCCTTAGTCGATCGTCGAGTTGAGTAGTGTTGTGTAATCCTTGAATGTTGTTGTAATAGACAATGTCTAGGTTGAGGAGAAATTCTTGTAGCTCACTGTAGATATTTTGAAGCAACGTGACCTGAAAATATTAACAGAAACGTAAGTCGTGTTGCAAGAAACGATGTATTCGTGGTCCTTCGACAAGCGCGGGCGCAGATCACCCAGGGTCGCGGCTAAAGAAAAGGGGTCTTCGAGCATGTAAAGGATCAGCCTGCACATAAGTAAAATTTCTATATTAAGACCACCTGTGGAACTGTTCAAAAGTGTTCTTAAGCCCACTTTTGAACAGTCCCAGTTAAAGGTAAGACCGTCTTTGGAACTGTTCAAAAGTGGTCTTAAGACCACTTAAAATTAAAAATTTTAAAGGCTTATTGAGGTTTCAGTCTTTCTTTCTTTGTGTTTTCTACACCCAGTGTCTCCTAATAAGAGACCACCTATGGGACTGTTCAAAAGTGGCCCTAAAGACCACTTTTGAACAGTCCCAAAGGTGGTCTTAATGTAGGAAATTTACTGCATTTGGGTTTACTTCCCACCTTACATGTTAACTTGGAAATGTATATTTTCTTTACTCATTAGAATCGCCTCGAAAAGGTGACAGTTATGAATAAACACAATATACATTTATTCTAATGAAAACTGTGTATCCCTATTTTACTAGTTTACTTCGTGAGCTTCGCTATAATTTACCGCCGCTGCATGATGCTTCTACGCAGAGCTGAATCCGACCCGCACACTAGTACTGGTAAACCGTTTTGAGGATCTAAGCGTGTCCAGGAACCGCGGTGCGAGGTGGACCGTCCATGCTAATAAACCCTATTGGTTTCATTGGGCGACAGGGCTTGAGATGTCATTTCATCTCAACGTCGGGTAAAAGTCCCACAAAATTGGAAGCAACGTCTCCAAAATGACCTTTACAGTGTTGACGGGGACGTTAAACCTCAAATCAAACAAACAAACAAATTATTTACCGTCAGTGGCTCGTACTATCCCTGTCTCGAACAAATGTGTATGGTTCCACAGGCGATCAAACCACTGAATGTACACCGTAAAATTAATGTGAATGGATACACTTTCAGAGGCGGCAACTCATACAAAAGTACTTTTGTCTCCCATATCAATAGGGGTCAACTCTTAAAGGAAAGAATTTGCTCCTGAGGAGCAATTTCTTTCCTTTAAGAGTAGACGCCTTCTTCAGTGGAACAGCGAAAGGAATTCCAAAAAGTTGTCTCCCTTTGAAAAATGGCGGGAAAATCTGCCAGGTGTATCCAGTCCCCTTAAAGGAACTATACGGTAACTTCAACGACTCGATCACCGAGGGCTCGTTTACCACGGGTGAGCCGAACACGTTCTTGAGCAGTCCCTAGCAAATTTCTCCACATATGAAATAGTGAGGGACAATTTAGGACTGTTCTTCTTTTTCCTCACAAATCACAGTGCAAATGTATGCTGCGTGTACTCATTAGAATCGCCTCAACGAGGCGATTCTAATGAGTACACACAACATACAATTACATCATTACAGGTAAAACAGAATTCATTATATTACGCCTCTAGGTATGGCGAGCATGCATGGTTAGTAACACACACACTACCCCGCTCTCGAGCACATTTTTATGGTCCCAAAGGTTTTTCGAGACACTAAAGTTCGACTGAACACTCCAGTTTGTATCGGAATAACTGGGGTTTACAAGGGTATGCATCTTTTTGTTATTTCTGTTCCAAAGCATAGATTATGGGTGCCCGTTAGAACCGCCTCGATGAGGCGTTTCTAACGCACACGCACGATCTGTGTTCGAGATTATTACAATGTTTCATCGGAAAATATGTCAACCATATGTAAACATTGCAGATAACATTTTATTGCACGGATCTATTATCGTAATTCTTACCATCCCCTTCCCGACCCTAAAGCTAAGCGATTGTCTTGGTAACGTACGTACCTGCGGCCCCGCCCTTCGGGGCTTGAAGAATGGGCTGCATGATGCTTCCAGGCAGAGCTGTAACTGACCGCACACGATTACTGGTAAACCGTTTAGAGGACCTAAGCCTGCCCAGGCAAAGCGGTGCGAGTCTTTGCTTATAAACCCTATTGGTTTCATGGGGCAACAGGGCTTGAGATTTCATTTCATCTCAATGTCGGGTAAAAGTCCCACAAAATTGGTAGCGACATCTCCATAATGACCTATAGTGTTGACGGTTGTTAAATCTTAAATCAAACAAACAAGTACATATGTACCTGTGCCGGTCTCGGTAGCTCAGTCGGATGCGCGTCTGACTGGTGGTCAGGAAGATGCGAGTTTGATACTTGCCGTTGTGGGCAACATTCTTTGCTGGAGGTTGATTAGGAAATCTTTTCTCCCTTCCGCTGATTAAAGAGGGACAGTTGTCAGTTTCTGGCGAAAGAATATGCACTGTACTGGTTAACCGCTTACGTATGAGCCTACCCAGGAAAAGTGTAGATAAGTAAACTGACCGGCTCAAAAAAGACCTGAATAGTGTTGATTGGGCCGTTAAACCACAATACAAACAAACAAACAAACAAAAATACGTACCTGTGGTAATGATCTTTGTGACAGCTCAAAGTCGTATAAGACAGACGAAGGTTCTCGATTTGTTATCTGAAAGGAAAGAAGTGCCTAACCAGAATGTGCATAGCGAAGATTCTGATCAGACTGCACGGATGCGCAGGCTGATCTGAATGTTCGCTGTGCGCAAGTTCTGGAACGATCGGCTTTTGTTCGGCGATGTCCCTATGTTAACTGTTTAAATGTTTTTCGCTATAGTCGAACATTTAATCACTCTCTGATCATACTACGAATAGAAGTGAAGACAATGATCAGGAATCACACCTCCCATCCAAGAAATCAAAGGGAAAGAAATACGAACATAACATCACTACAAGGCGGAAAGCCAAAAGGACAGTTACTTTCCCACGAAATGATCAAACGGCTATCCAAAATAGAAATATATTACTAATACACACATTAACAATAATAAACCACGACAGAAGAACCGCCTTGGAAGTTATTTTTTGTTTTGTGTGCTTGCGTACGTACATGTGTGTTTGTGATTCTCCTGGAGACAACTGCGAAAGACAACCACGTTTATCGATAGTGAAAAGCTAGTTGTTTCCCTTACTTGTAAAATCCATAGGAAAATAACGGTGCGGTGTTGCATGTCACAACAGAGGAAGTTTCATTTTTTTTGTTGTTGTTTTTTAGCGAAAATGACTTCAGTTTTTCATTTTTGCATTTAAGGCCCCTTCAATATTATTTCATATTTATCGAGTCGATCGTTAATCAGAGGTGAGCGAAAACCGGAGTACCCCCCCCCCCCCCCACACACACACACACATAAAAAAACCACACAAAAAAACTGATCTTGCAGAACTTGCCGTCTCACGTCTGTGACCCCAGCTTGGCTCGGTTTTATTGAGACATACTTACAAAATGTATATCGGACAGAATGACATTAAATCATTCTTACCGTGACTTTAATATGGAAATCGTCATTAAACAATTTCGGAGGAAATCATGTATTTAAATATAGTTTTCTACTTCAGTCAGATTTGTACATGTTTGTTTGGTTGAATTATGGGTTAACGTCCCCGTCAACACTATTCAGTATGTCAATAAGGAGACGTTGCTTCTAATTTTGTGGGACTTTAACCCGGCAATGAGATGAAATGACTTCTCAAGCCCTGTCGCCCAATATACAATGACGGTCCGACTCGCACCACATTTCCTGGACAGGCTTAGAACCTCTTAGCATCATGGAAACATCATGCAGCCCAATCTATTTCTTCAAGCCCCGATGGGCGGGGCCGACATGTAACATGTGTGATGTGACATTTTCGGATAAGATAAGACAAGAAAATATATAATTTTGTTTGAATAAAGGTTTTTCGTCCCCGTCAACACTATTTATATTATTTTGGCGACGTTGCCTCCAATTTTGTGGGACTTTTACCCGACCTTGAGATGAAATTACAACTCAAGCCCAACCGTCTAAGCAAACCATTGGGGTTTGTAAGCAGGGACGGTCCTACTCGCATCACTTTGCCTGGGCAGGCTTAGACCTTCTAAGCAGTTTTCCATGCAGTATACTCTTAAGCGGTCTTTCTCAGCTCTGCGTGAAAGCATCATGCAGCCTAGTCTATTTCTCCAAGTCCCGACGGACGGACGCGTTATGAAATGAATTGAAACATAATATAACATCGCTTACCAGAGTTTCCCCTATTGTAAGAAGAAGGCGGTCCGTAATTGCAAGTTCTTCTCTGAGGCCCAGCAGATGACACGTTGATATTATACTTGGCAAATAAGGGTCAGGGAGAGTGCAGTTCGAACAGGTGTCTATAAAATATCGCCCATTAGAAGATGGAGGCAGTCGACATGGTCGGGCGTCTACATTGCTTTCATGTAAGCCGAGAATGACGAACAAGAAACAAGTCCCTGAAAAGCAAAATTACGACATCACGAAAACACACCTATATAATTTTGACCCCCTTGAACCCCACTTTATGTAGTAAAACTGAGGTTTGCAGGGGTAAACCTTATTTTTCTTATTATTGCTCTAAAATATAGATTGTGGGTACTTGTTAGAACCGCCTCGATGAGGCGGTTCTAACGAGTCGAGGCGGTTCTAACGAGTACCCACAATATATATTTCAGAGTAGAAATAAGAAAAAAATCACAATTTTTCATCCTCGTCGAGGCGGTTCTAACGAGTACACCATGTAAACCCCAGTTTTCTCCACATGAATCGTGATGATAAATCACGTACGGTGAACACCTCATTGAATCATACACCGATAACTCATTTTATTTTATTTATTTATTTATTTATGTTTTTGGTATGGGGTTTACGGCCCTCTCAAGATTATTTCTCGCCTCACTGAGGCGGTTCTAAAATGGTACCAACAACCTATGTCTAGGAACAGAAATAAGAACAATGATATATACCCCGTAAACCCCAGTTTTCTCTTTATAAAGTGGGGTTTAGGGGATGTTTATTTCACCTACTTGTTCACGTGATGGTAAATGACCCACCAGTGTACATCGACAGGGGAAGCAACCCATCCAAACTTGTCGTCTTCTCTTAAAGCTTAGGCAGTCTTTAGGGCCAAAAGTCACCACCACTTTAAGTCCGGGTCATAAATATCCTTGAATAACCCCACTCTATATAGAGTAAAGTGTGATTTACAATGGTATAGGTCAAGTCTGAACGAAAGGCCCATGCGAGACCCAATGTCAGTTTATCACTAAAATTCCTCAAAAATGAATTACCCTAGGATACTATAAATACCCCCAGGATACTAGAAACTGCCACTGGAACCCATAACGGGCGTTTTGCCCCTACTAGAAAACGTCTTTGTCCAGTAGTATCAAAATAGTTACAAAGACTTGGCTCGGATTTTTTTCTGAATTTGCAATCAAGGTTGAGGATTTAACGGTAAGATCTTTGAACATGATTGTCTCCATAAATCGACAAATCGGATAACGTCTTAGGCATTTGTGAATACCATTTTTCCTTAAAATGGACCTTCTGTACCTCTTTACATTATATTATTTTCCTTATCTGCTCAAAAACAGAGATTCAGAATCTATTGTCTGCCATGAAAATTTCGTTTGTTTGAATTGAGGTTTAACGGCCCCGTCAACACTATTTAGGTCATTTTGGAGACGTTGCTACCATTGTGTAGGACCTTTACCCGACGATGAAATGAAATGACATCTCAACCCCTGTCTCCTAATGAAAGCAAAAGGCTTATATGCATGGAAGAGTCTGACTCGCACCATTTTGCCTGGGAAGGCTTAGTCCTTCAAAGCGGTTTACCAGTATTCATGTGTAGTCAGTTCAATTTATTTCTCCAAGCCCCGGTGGGCGGAGGCAGTTGCCAAGGATATGTGACAAATATGAAATAAACATTACGTTAACACACGCCTGCGACATAAGTGCATTTTTCTCATCTCCAAATTGGCTACTTTTCTGATGAAAATCCGTGATATTTTTCTTATAAATACTGCCAACATAGGTCGTGGGTGCTCGTTAGAATACCCTCATTGAGGCGGTTCTAACGAGTACCCACAACCTTTGTCTTGGAATGAAAATAAAAAAAAATAATATAACCCCCGTAAACCCCAATTTTTCTCTATATAAATTGGGGTATAGGGGGGTCTTCATTTCAAGGACTAGTTCACGTGATGCTCAACATAAAAGCGCCATGTTTTGTGTTTCATAATACACGTGGTAATACGGAAGGGTTACGATAATACAGAAACACCTTTTTAAGGGGGTTACTTAAATAAAGGCCGACTGGATGTCACGGAAGTTGTTTCCTTTATGGAAATAGAGTGAGTCCCACCAACAGCTAAGGTCATACGGAGACGGAACCTCGGTTTAAAGACTCATCCGAAAGTCTGGAGAAGCCCCGGATCGATCCATGGAAATAGATGAACAGAGCGAAATTCTGGAATTAAGACCAGCTAAAAGTAAAACTATTTTGTTCTTCTAAAATATGTTCTATACAAGAAAAATGCCTAATGGCATTATGGACGGTTTTTTTTTTCAGTATGGTTAGGATGGTGGTGGCATGGGTGGGGTAGGGTGGGGTGTGCTGGTGTGGGGTAGGGTGGGGTGGAATGGGTTAGGAGTCGGGTGGGATGGGGTGGAATTTGTGGTGGGGTGGGGTGTGGGGTGTGATGGGGTGTGGTGGGGTTGTGGGGTGGGGTGGGGTGGGGTGGGCTTGGGTGGGTGGGATGGGGTGAGGTCGGGTAAGGTGGGGAGTGGTGGGATGGGGTTGGGTTGGGGGTGGATTGGGGTTGTTTTGGGATGGGGGTGGGGTGGGGTTGTGGGGTAGGGTAGGGTATGCTAGGGTAGGGTGGGGTGGGTAGGGTATGTATATAAAACTAAGTATGCATGTATGTACAGAACAAATGCAATATCCTAACCCAGTAACAACTTTTTGTGTGTATGTGGGGGGGGGGGGGATTTGTTTATGTGTTTTACGAAGACAAAAAAATAAAGTTTTTTCTATTTTTAGCTCTATTTTTAGCTCTAGTGGCCACTGATTTTAGCAATTTTGAAAAAGGGTCACCTTATGAACATTTCTGTAAAATAATTTTGAAATCGGGCCATTATCCCAGGAGGAGATGTCGTTTAAAGAAATTGTTGACGGAAGACGGACATCAACTCACCTTGAGCACTTCGTGCTCAGGTGTGCTTAAAAAAGAACGAAAAAAAAAAAAAAAAAAAAAAAAAAAGAAAATTCCATGCCTGTGCATGCATGTATGTATTACTACTAGCAACTATCAGGGGAGGAAGATAATAATTGTTCATATGTGTTTATGGAGAGTGAGTGAGTGCTTGAGTTTTACGTCCAACCAACAGCTATGGTCATATGGAGACGGGACCTCGGTTTAAAGACTCATCCGAAAGTCTGCAGAAGCCCGGGATCGATCCTGCGATCCCTGGTTTACAAGTCGAGTAGCGTAACCACTACACCACGGAGGCTTCTATGTGTGTTTATGGAGAAGAAAAGAAAAATAAAGGAAAAAAAAAGAATGAAAAAAGAAAGAAAAAAAAAAGAACAGAAAAAAAAAAAAAAAAAAAAAATGTCACCACCGGGGTTTGAACTCACGCCCCTCAGATTCATAGTCAACAATAGGATCCGTAGTCCAGCACTCTATCCACTACACTGGCATTTGAAAAAAGGTTAACCAAAAGGTAAACCTGAAAAACGCAAGTTTGAAAAATGACAATTTCCGCCAAAGTTTTTAGTCTTTTGCGCCATTTATGGATAATACATGAAAGCGGTACCTCCACTTATGCATCAGTCCTGATATTAAAACAATCTGCTGCAGAATAGATGAAAAATATCACTTTGAAAAAAGGTTAACCAAAAGGTAAACCTGGGACGACGCCCGCCCGCCCGCCCGCCCGCCCGTCCGCCCGCCCGCCCGCAGGACGCCCGCCCGCCCGGACATCGCTATTTTAAGAGACGGATTTTTTTTTAAAAAACCCGTCCAAAAAGGGTTATCCTTTGGAAGCAAGGAATACACCACGGAACTGGAAAATATGACGTGTACATGTTTTCTGGGCCAGACTAGCTAGTTTCGGTCAATTAGGCCTCATCAGTGACCCTTAAATATTTTCAAATTCCACATTGGAATCAATGATCCCAAAGGACAAGAAAATATAAACTACACTATGATGTTGGACAGGGAGACTTTTTACGGCCGCCACACATTCTCAGACACCAGCTAAGTTCTATAAAAGGGTTATCCTTTGGAAGCAAGGAATACACCACGGAACTGGAAAATATGACGTGTACATGTTTTCTGGGCCAGACTAGCTAGTTTCGGCCAATTAGGCCTCATCAGTGACCCTCAAATATTTTCAAATTCCACAATGGAATCATTGATCCCAAAGGACAAGAAAATATAAACTACACTTTGATGACTATAAAAGCCACATTAATCCTTTATTTGTGTTTTCTGCACCCAGTGTCCTCTGATCAGAAGACAACCTTTGGGATTATTCAAAAGTGGTCTTTAAGACCATTGTGGACAGTCTCAAAGGTAGTCTTGAAGAGTCCGAAAGGTGGTCTTAATATATGAGTTTTACCGTATACATGTATGTCATTCCCTGTAATATCGTAAAGGAACGATTGTAAAGCTGGGCACTCACCATGTTAGCAAGTCTATGCAATTAACACGCTAATAACCCCTACTTTATATTGCGAAAAAGTGGGGTTTACAAGGGTATAGATTTTTCCTTATTCTTGCTAAAACATAGATTGTGGGTACTCAATAGAACGCCTCAGTGAGGCGGTTATAACGAGTTCACGCAATCTATAATTGAAGCATAGTTCACAAATCTATGACAACTTTTCCTCCGAACAAAAAAAAATGCAGTATTTATGGCCATCTATGATTGAAGCATAATTCACAAATCTATGACAACTTTTCATCCGAACAAAACAAATGCAGTATTAACGGCCATGACAGAGTGCATTATCTCAAATGGGCGTGTTATCTGTATGGGGAACATACAAATCCAGGTTCTATAATCAAACATTTTTCTGTTTTTTGTACATATCCACAACTGTATTTTTCTGGTAGCTAAATTACTGTAAAACGCCATTGTATTAATTAACCTTTTATATATTATCAATGAATTGCTAATGAAACTAAAAATATGAGTTAAAATTTTTGTACATAAAGTTTTAATTGGATTCTAGTGATTCAGAATTCCACTCACCTTCAGGAAATCCAGTTCGAAGGCTAAATGTCCATCAAACCTATACCAATGCTTTACTCGCAGCCAATGAAATTGTTCGTTGAGTTTCTGTACATCCGTGATTTGGAACACCTCGTCTTCTAGGCTGTGACAAGCACAAGAAAGGGTATATGGGCACAGCAAGGACTCAGGTCAGCCTGCGCGACTGCGCAGGCTGACCCGAGTCTTTGCTGTGTGCTGTATGTTTGCCCGTTGACCCAAAGTTTCTTGCAGACAAATAATGCTGTTGTCTGTCCTGGTGAGTATGCAGGCTGATTGGAGACAGCACTAAGCGGAAATGTACAGTCTGTCTTCGCTTGCCGCGACTCATTTGATACTAGGGGTCATGACGCCTCGGCTGCACGCAATTAAGTAATTAGATTAATCTGATTGAGCAAGCGCGAGACAAAATCAGGAAGACCTGTCCGACGTCGCGCTTCAAGCCATTCCGACTAGAGTCTACACTCGACGCTCTTTGGATAGTGCTGGGACTATAGACGGCGCATGTGACCAGCGAGGAGCCTGATCGGACTGGACAGGCTCCTCTTAGTCTTTACTGGTCGTACAAGTCTTTTATGACGTTTTGACATGCGCCGGCTGATTTGACACCAGCTTTTGTTAAGTTATTCTATATGGAAGAATGATCGTTATATTACATAGTTATATACCGATATTAAATTTGATTAAAGATAACATGAGCATTTTTAATTTAATTATACACAACAAAACCTACGAAATGACTGACGGCCAGCGAAAACGCAGATCAGTCTGAGTTCCAGCGATCTGTGTTAAGGGTTCCCGCTGTTTGCTCAACAGATACTTAAAGTCCATTTCTCATTCCAAGATTGAATGAAAATAAGCGCTGTCAGACTTATCAGAGTTCAGTTGTCGCGCATGCCGAAATGTACATTTTCTCCAATTGATGCCCAAAAGAATATGAACATCTCTTAAGATTTATGGTCATAGGCCTGGGCGGGGGTGGGGTGGCATTGGGACATTCTTACATTCATATCCTCCCTTCAGATATAAATACGATATGACTAGCGTCCCGATACTTGCGTTCAAAAGCGTCTGGTCAGCATTTTCACAAATAGCTTAACCCTTATCTTGCTGTTCACGAAAACCCCTATCTTCGCAAACAGTGTAGATCCAGGTCAGATGACTTCTGAAGAAGCCATCTGATCAGGATCTACACTGCTTGACAATCAGTTTATGAATGTGTAGCAATAAATTGCATCAAGTAATTTGATTGGTTGATAGACAGAAATGGGGGTGGCTTAAATGAATATTCAGCAAGAGAAGGGCCTAAAATACAGGAAAGTTTATACGTTACAATAGCAAATCCAAGTAATACACTCTATCATTTCTTAAAGTGTTTTATAATATGTTATAATTGGCAGTATTTTGAGAGCCCCCGCCCATATGGGGCTTACAGAAATATATGGGCTGCATGATGCTTCCACGCAGAGCTGGATCCGGGCCGCACACTAGTACTGGTAAACCGCTTAGAGGATCTAAGCCTGTCCAGGAACCGCGGTGCGAGGCGGACCGTCCATGCTAATAAACCCTATTGGTTTCATTGGTTCCAACATATGTCTTGGGGCAAACATAAGAAAAACTAATGTACACCCCCTTAAACCCCAGTCTTCTCTATATAAAGTGGGATTTAGGGGGTGGGGGTTCATTTCACGGACTTGTTCACGTGATGTAAGCTTAAGGGAAGACACTCATTATTAGGTACATGTGTATACCCAGAACGCTGTTGAAAAAAAAAAAGATACGATTAAGATTATTTTAGATATTAATGTATTCAAGTTCAATTATTATTAACTTAGTTTAAATCCAACACCAAATGTACCTATACTTTGGCATAAAACATAGGAAAAATGCTGACCTACTTTAATGCATTCTAAAACCACGCCCACTAAATGATCACCTTCCAATATAATTAGCTGACAAATGACCAACAAGGCAGTTAGATAACGCGGTGATTGACCCAAAACCAATTTTAAGTCGCGCACATGAATAATAACCTATCTTAGAAACAAATGCTATTAGGATAACTGTACTTGTATCCATCTTAAAGGTACATTATTGAGCTACCGGGTCTCAAAATATTTTTCTGGTTTTTATTTTCAATTCATACTCCTTTGTCATGTGTACACGTTTGGAGCCAAATACAGCTTCAGAACTTTGAGAAAATGGTCGTTTTCATTCGTGTTTACCCTTCGCTCTGAACATGTGTTCGGAATTTCTGTTCTAAAAATAAATCTGTCACTTTACACATACATGGCGACAGTATCGTCTCTGAGTGTCGTTTCTTATGGCATGGTATTCAGCGTCATATTTTTTTCCGATTCAGGCATGGCCTAAGCAAACAAGGCCAAAAATGAACGTCGCATAACGTCATATATGGGGATTCTATTTTTGTCACGAACTAAAAATAGATCTAACTAGTGTTCGAAACCTAGTTAGGGAATCCCTCTCAAACTCGTTTACCTGTCATCATAGTTGTTCGCATTTTTGCATAAAATGCATTCATTTGTATTGTTTTAAAGAAAAACACCGGCTATATGTATTTTATTTTTGGAAGCATTTTTTACCGATACCTCAATAACGCACCTATAAGCCGTGTTTATATGCATCATTTACAAACCAGTGTAAATTTGCACCCGGGTGTTAATTAACACCCCGGCATAAATTTGCACCCACTTGTGTTGCGTTCATATGTCAATTAAAATCGATCAGTTCAGTGTAAAATCAACACAAATCATTCAGTTCTGTCTGTATATTCGCCATGTAAAGATGTATTATTTGGCGCGCAAACGACAAAAAAGAACCCTGGTCATGCAAACAGCAGTTGGGATGGCTGCAGCAGCAGCTGTTCTAAGCAAGAAACGGACAGTGTGGACGAAGCCGCGAAGTCGGGACTGGTGGAACAATATTGTGCTAGGAACATACAGTGACGAACAGTGGCGGGAGGATTTCAGAATGTCCAGAACCTCCTTTCAGATGCTATGCGACAGGCTTCGCATCAACTTCAGCTGGAAGCGCGCGTTCGACCAGTTCTCTCCGTTGAACGGCAAGTAGCAGTGACTTTGTATTATCTTGCCGGGACCTCCGAATACATGCCTATTCGGCATAGCAAAGTCGACTGTTTGTCAGTGTTTCAGGACTGACTGTGGATAACTTTTTTTGACGATTACGTTAAATTTCCAGACGGGCATAAGTTAAATGAAGTCGTCAACGGTTTTACCATCAAGTTCGGATTCCCAAACTGTGGTGGTGCGATCGATGGCACACACGTTCCAATAATCGCCCCATCTGAGCACCACGCGGACTATGTTAATCGTAAAGGGTGGTACTCTGTGATTATGCAGGGCGTATGCGACCACCGATACCTGTTCACTAATGTTTACATCGGATGGCCTGGACGTGTACACGACGCGAGGGTTCTGGCGAATTCTGACTACTATGAGCGAGTTGAAAATGGGACACTGTTTGGACACCAGCCCGTAGAATGTGAAGCTAACAGACCTGTAATTCAAGTGGTACTGCTTGGCAACACGGCATACCCAATGAGACCGTGACCGGGTTGCATACCAAACTTACTAAAAGAAAAAACCTTGGGTTCACATGTCAAAATTACACCCCTGTGCAAATTTGCACCCCCGTGTAAAAATATTTGCACCACCTCGGAACTTGGGGCAAATTTACTCCGGGGTGCAAATTTGCACGGGGGTTTACCCCCCCCCCCCCCCCCCTTTGGTAATTTACACCCCCAGTGTATATTTGCCCCCGGGTGTAAATTGTGCATATAAAAACGGCTTTAGAAAAGAAATTGCTCAAGAAAACGGTCATTTTTAGGATTTTTGGTTTTTAAGATAACCGGACACTAGAAATACATTGGGGCTAGCCTTTTATGAAACTCTGCGATACGTTTCTTATATATACCAAAACACAAGTTGTGAATGCTCATAGTGGTCTAAGGATTACCTGTAACCTCTGCCTAGAGCAGAAATAAAGAAAAATGTATACCCCATTAACAGTTTTGTCTGTATAAAGTAGAGTTTAAATAAAATAAATAAATAAATAGTCAGACAACCCTTATATTAACAAGAGTTCTGTAAGCGGGACATTATACGCCCGTGGCAATTAGTAAGATGGCGCATATATATACTAACTGTTGTACAAGTTTGGGTTTGTGGAATGTGACAAAGGAACAATATGTGCTCCATATATTCTTACCTGGCACTATTAATAACCCTCATTGGCTCAAACTACCTGTCTCGGTAATATTTGGTGGACCATAACCTCAAAATTATATGAGCAAAAAGTGGTGGACTGTAACCTTGAAATAATATATGCTGCTCCACATCGTAGTCTAACTATACGTAAAGTTTCAGCTTCATCAGATGTAAAATTTAGGAGACGTTATCCGGAAACAAAGTATGTTTAGAAAAATATGTGAATATGGGAATAACTCTGCTAATATTTGGGGAACTTTAACCTCAAAATAATATGCACTGTTCCACATCATGGTCTTATTATATGTAAAGTTTCAGCTTCATTAGATGTAAACTGTAGGAGGGGTTATCCGGAAACGGAATGTTTAGAAAAAACTGTGAAAGAGGTATAACTCTGGTAATATTTGGCAGAGCATAACTACGAAATAATATGCACTGTTCCGTATCATGGTCTTACTGTATGTAAAGTTTCAGCATCATCGGATGTAAAATGTAGGAGGAGTTATCCGGAAACAAAATGTTTACAGAATTTTTCGAGGGAGGCAGAATTCTATTATTATTTAGTTGACCGTAACCTCGAAACAATATGCGCTGCCCACATCATGGTCTAACTTTTCATAAAGTTTCAGCTTCATCGGATGTAAAATATAGGAGGAGTCACCTGGAAACGAAAAGTTTACAAAAAAATAAAAGGGGCATAACTCTATTATTATTTGGTTTATCCTAACCTTGAAACAATATCCGCTGCCCCATATCATGGTCTAACTATGTATGAAGTTTCAGCTTGATCTGATGTAAACTGTAGGAAGAGTTATCCGGAAACGAAATGTTTATGAAAATATTCAAAGGGGCATAACTCTATTATTCGGCCCCCGCCTATCGAGGCATGAAGAAATAAATGGGCTGCATGATGCTTCTACGAAGAGCTGAATCCGACCGCACACGAGTACTTGTAGAGGATCTAAGCCTGCCCAGGCAAAGCGGTGCGAGTCGGACCGTCCATGCTTATAAACCCTATTGGTTTCATTGGGCGGCAGGATTTGAGATGTCATTTCTTCTCAATGTCGGGTAAAAGGCCCACAAAATTGGAAGCAACGTTTCCAAAATCATCTATATAGTGTTGACGGGGACGTTAAACATCAAATCAAACAAAAACTCTTTTATTATTTGGTGGACCGCCACCTTGAAGCAATATGCGCTGACCCACATCATGGTCTAACTATGTATGAAGTTTCAGCTTGGTCGGATGTAAACTGTAGGAGGAGTTATCCGGAAACGAAATGTTTACAAAAAATCAAAGGGGCATACTTATATTATTATATGGTGGACCGTAACCTTGAAACTATATGCGCTGTCCCACATCATGGTCTAACTATGTATGAAGTTTCAGCTTGATCGGATGTAAACCGTAGGAGGAGTTATCCGGAAACGAAAAGTTTACAACATATTCCAAAGGGGCATAACTCTATTAATATTTGGTGGTCCAAAACCTCGAAACAATATGCACTGCCCCACATCATGGTCTAACTATGTATGGAGATTTAGCTTGAGCGGATGTTAACTGTAGGAAGAGGTTTCCGGAAACGAAAAGTTTACAGGCGGACGGACGGACGAACGGATGGACGCCAGGGGGTATAACACAATATGTCCGGTTTTTCAAACGGGCGAATAAAATGGATCTTTCCAAATATATCAGGAAAAAATGTTATTTGTGGTAAGTGAACTTTTTCTGCATTCATCATGTAATATATCAGCAAAACCAGAAAACGTGTCTGTAATACTCACATGCTGGCGGCCGGGTTCAAATCTCGTTACAGGTGGTTGGGTAAGGCAAAAGTGGCGTGTATCTTGCGTCACTGGGGCGTACAGCTAATACTGGCTCACAGATGGGCAAGGCCTGTTGTCCTTGTAGCAGATAAGGTTGGAGGGCGAGTGTTGTTATTCCTTCTGTTTCTGCACTTCTGTTTTTTTACTGTTTCTCCCCAGCCACTCACGTTCATGTGTCGTTGAACCCATAACAATCAATCAAGCAAGCAAGCTGGGCCCACTTGTTCAAAGCATCGTTAGCTTAACGAGTTCGTTAGTGGTCATATTGTTAACCGTTCAAGCAAGGTTAATATTTAAAATTTTGTTATTTTTGCTGAAAACATGTGAGCAGCTTTTGCATATGCAAAAGCTGCTCACTTTTTTTCAGCAAAAAAAAAAAAAAAATAGCATATTTGCCATTTTCAATGATCAAAGTTTTAACGATACTTAACTAACGACGTCGTTAGTTTTGAACAACTGGCCCCTGTTGTTTATATCTTTCACACACAGGACACACACAATTCGAGGCTGATTCCTGGACGTAAGGATAACACTTCCGTGTGATATGTGTTTTGTGCACTATTTTATAATTGAAATGAAATGTTTATATCTGATCCGAACATGGGTTGTTGGTGTTCATTAGGACTACCTCATTGAGTCGGTTCTTACGAGCACTCACAACATATGTCTTGGAGCCAAAAAAAAATAAAAAAATAAAAAAAAATAAATAATGAACTTCGGCATAAACTATCTGTACTTCATATAAAAAAAAAGTGGGGTTTACAAGGATATGCATTTCATCTACTTGTTTACACTGTGTCTACACACATTTCCAGGTTTCTACTCAAGTGTGCTATCAGGAGGGCTAAAGCGCAGAACGGTTTTTTAGCTTCATTTTATATATGTCGATCCAGAAGTGCGTTCAACAACGCGGGCGCTCGCCTAGCGCTCACTTTGTTGCCTACAGAACATAGGCAACTAAGTGAGCGCTCCGTGGGCGCCCGCATTCACGGTTGAACGCACCTCTGGTCATGGTGCTTGCGAATGTGCATGCTCGCGCTTTGGTGTGAGAGAGTGTGTTGCGTCCCATAAACAACTAAAGCCATACGGAGACGGGACCGCGGTTTAAAGACTCATTCGAAAGTCTTTAGAAGCTCTTTTTATGAGGCGAGTAGTTCACTGACTACAGAACAGAAGATTCTGTTAATGATGAATGAATGTCTTCCGCCTCTTAGGCCCTTTAGGGCTACGGGAACTTTCTTCCCCTTTCCTCTTTCCGGCATCAGTTCCGCTTGAAATGATGACCGATTTATTCTCGTCTATGTAGTCACCAAAATTTATCGGATGGCTTCAGTTGATCACAAATATTTTAATTTCTGATTTCGACCACACGATTGCGTGATGTCCATATTCCTTTAAAGGAAACATATATATTTTTCCGTCAAGGGGGACAACTTGCGTTACTTTAACACTCCCCTGTCAACTACCACCCTCAGGAAATCGGGTCAACGCTTAAAGACAAGAACTTGCTCCTCAGGAACATATTCTTTCATTTAAACCTCTTTGTACCGATATATGGCAATGAACTCTTCCAGTTCAGTAGTTGGAAGTGGCCCAATTTGCAATTATAGTGGTGTCAGGTTTCTGGTGAATTTTGCAACAAAGTATTTACTTTGGGCAAACCGTGTTGATTCAGATCAGACGCCGCGTCTGATTTGGATCTACGCTGTTTGTCAATGTCCCAAAATGTGACGCTAGGGTGATATGGATTAATATAACAGCCAAAATAAATGTGAAAGAGTTGCATCCCCTGAAGGTGTAACCATTGCCAATAGGATTGATTTAGCAGGAAACGGCCATGTGTCGTTTTAGCCTACTCGTGTTTCGAATGTTGTATGAATTCATCCCCTTTCATCCCCGATTTCATGAACAGCACTTTTCAAATATGTTCTATGAAAGGGATATCCTTTCTAAGCAAGGAATACACCACAGAACTAAAACATGTGGAGTGTACAAGTTTTTCTGGGCCGGACTAGCTAGTTTCGACCTCATCAATGACCATCAGATATTTTTCAAAATTCCAGAATGGAATCACTGGTCCCGCAGGCCAAGAAAATACAAACTACACTATCATGAAGTGTGAGACTTTTCAGCTGTAGTGACGTTAACTTTAACATGTTCCATGAAAGTTTTGAATCGGCCAGTTCTATGAAAGGTTCTATTCAAGTTTTGAATTCGGACCCGCCCTGGGTTTAGTCAAATCAATTATAGAATGATAGAGCCTGATAATATTGCTCGTTATGAGTCGTTACATATGGATCTACATTTATGAGTACGTATATCAGTACCGCTCTTCATTAGGTTGTCGATGAGAAAATGATTTCATATCACAGTGTGCTACAATGTCCATCTTTCATATCCGAAGAATAGCATTTTCAGATTTTTTTTAAAAGCAAGCGCCTAAGGAATTATCATAATGTGCTAGCTTAAGACAGGTGCTTGCTCAATACCGGCACATTTTATTGCCATTGCCTTCTTAGGGAATTAAATGCATGCTTGCTTAAGACAGGTTTCTTGCTTAATAGAGGTGGCCACTATGCCAGGTTTTACTGTATTAAGAATTTATTTTTTCCTTATTTCTGCTCCAAACATAGATTGTTGATGCTCGTCAGAACCTCACATTTCCTGAAAGCTAAGCATAAAAGAAGAAGAAAAAAAATCAGAGGACCGATGACCCTGAACAGCTCATCCGAGTGCTGCGTGTATGTGGAGTTATTTGTGTTCTCAGAAGTCACCATGGCAGCCATCTTTGTCAAGTGACGCAAACCATTTTAACAAACTTTTGTCTTCCATCCCATAAAGTCTTCATATGAAATTTGTCTTAACTTTGCCCAGCTGTTTTTCTTTTGACACCTGAGTGACTCTGGACCAAGGGCAATGAGTATCACGGCACCTATACAAATATATTGAAAAATTTAAACTTTAACGCGGAAAAAATGAAAGTTTTAAGATAAAAAATGTGATATTTTTCTTATTTCTGCTCAAAATATAGATCGTGGGTACTCGTTAGAACCGCCTCATCGAGGCGGTTCTAACGTGTACACACTCTTATTTCTACTCACAATATAGATCGTGGGTACTCGTTAGAACCGCCTTATCGAGGCGGTTATAACGTGAACACACAATCTATATTTTAGAGCAGAAATAAGAGGCGGTTCTAACATGTACACACGATCTATATTTTAGAGCAGAAATAAGAAAAATAAGGTTTATCCCTATAGACCGAAGTTTTACTATATATAAAAGTGGGGTTCAAGTGGGTCAAAATTATATTGGCGTGTTTTCGTGATCACCTTTACTGACCTTTGGTACTCATGCAGTCTCATTAACTCATATAGCTGATTGTATATACCATTTAATTTCACAGTCAATAACAGGTTTCGAAAAGTTATTAATGTCCACATTTTTTCTCAAATAATGACCCAAGTGACCAAATTTGACGTCGGTATAAGACGGGTCAAGGTCATCCCATAGTCGTCATTTAAATAAGTTTCAAGGTAAAATGCCCACTTTTTCCAAAGGAAAAGACATGATCATAATTTTATGTTATCATGATGACATAAAATGTGATATGGACCAGTTGAACAAAATTTCATTATGTTTTTTTTTTTTTTCATCCCGTAAAAAGCTCCATATGAAACTTGAGACTAATTGTCCCAGCCGTTTTTTTAATAAAATTAAGATTTAATTTTGATATCTGAGTGACCTTGGTCCAAGATCAAGCAGTGACCTTGACCTTTGATGCTCAAGTAGCTTCATTTACTCACTCAGTTGGTTGCATATACAAGCTTAAATTTCACAGGCAACAATTGTTCCGAAAAATATAAAAGGATTTGCAACCAAATCTGATCTTGGCGTATATTGGGTCAAGGTCAAGTCAGAGTCATCATTTGAACAAATTATGATAGGCCCGAGCCCATATGTTACATACCAAGTTTCAAAGTAATCGGACCATTGGGTCATGAGAAACATGGCCTTCAATTGTTTTTACCATATAGGGAGATGGGGTCCATATAGATCATGTGATCATATTATTTTTCATCCATATAGATCATGTGGTCATATTAATTTTCATCCCTGAAAGTTTCATATGAAATTTGGTTACAAATGGCCAAGTGTTTTCTGAAGTAAACATTTCACAATTCCACTGAATGGCCTTGGGTCAAGTCCAAGGAATGACCTTGACCTTAAATACACATGTTCTTTCATTTACTGATTTAGCTTACTTCAAGTACAAATTTCAGATCACAGGCTGCAACAGAGTTTGGAAAATACACGGTTTCGACTTTTTCCCATACAAAAGGCTATGCGACCAATTTTGACCTTGACGTAAAAGGGCAATGTTTTCCAAGGATAATCGTTTTAACAGACTAAAATGGGCTCTAGTCCCAAATGCTTCATACCAATTTTCAAGGCTATCGGCATATTTTTTCCGGAGAAGAAACCTTTTGAAATGGTTTCTAACATATATGGGCATGGAAGCTATATTGGTCATGTCACCAAAGTCATATTATTTAATTTTCATTTCCTTGTTTCTAAAAGCTTTCATGTGAAATTTGTTTACAAATGGCCTACCGGTTTCTGAGAAAAGCTTTAATTTTCATATCTGAAAGACCTTAGGCCAAGGTCAAGGAATGACCTTGATCTTTATTGCTCTTGTATTTCATTTACTTATATCACTAACCTCATTTATCAATGTTCTGATCAACAGCTGCAATGAAAATAAACGGTTTCTTACTTTTCCCCATGCAAATGTCTATGTGACCAAATTTGACCTGGCATAAAATAGGTCAAGGTCATCCAAGGGTTAATGTTTGAACAAACCATAATGGGCTAGAGTCCCAAATGCTTCATACCAAGTTACTAGTTTATAGGCATATTGGTTCCGGAGAAGAAGCCCTTTGAAGTGTTTTTACCATATATGGGCATGGAAAATAGAAGTGAAGGCAATGCTCAGGAATCGATACAATTAACCCACAGCTCCCATCAGAGACACCAAGGAAAGAATCACAAACATGAAAAAACTAGACCCTTATGGTAGCTTTACTAGCGGAATACAAAAAAGACAGTTACTTCCCCACAAAATGGCAAAATGGCTATCCAAAGCAAAATAATATAAGCGATACACACACTCAAAGACAAGCCATATGGAAAATAAACCACGGCGAGAAACCCGCCTTGGCACGGTCAGTGAAACGAATTCCACTGGGGAAGCCATAACTGCCATGGGACCAAACTCATAGTATTTCATTTCCTTGTTCCTAAAAGCTTTCATTTGAAATGTGGTTACAAATGGCTTACAGGTTGCTGCGAAAAACAAGTTTTAATTTTCATATCTGAATGACCGCGGGACAAGGTAAAGGAACCTTAATACTCCTGTATTTCATTTACTAATTTAGCTAACTGCATCTATCAATTTTCTGATCAAAGGCTGCAATAAATTTTGAAAAAAATACATGGGCTTCGACGTTTTCCCATAGAATTGCCCTTACCCGTCTGAAATGCTCATCACATAGGCTTATGATAGAAGAAGGAAGATTTCGTAACATAGAGAGAAGTATAAGGTTTTGTCAAATTTGTAACATGAATATGGTTGAAGATGAATTTCATTTTGTACTAGTGTGTTCAGCCTTCAGAAATTTACGTAATGAAATATTACCCAACTACTACTGCAGATGGCCTACGATCAATAATTAAAACAGTTATCGTGGTAATTCTAGCAAAACAGTGATACAAAAACTTGCAAAATTTGTTTTTCTTGCCTTTGAACAAAGAAATCCACTTGCGAATATTTGATAGCCATGTTTAATCGATATCACTATATACTTATATTTTTTGTTTTTCAAAAGATGCCCCACCCCGCTCTTCCTTCTGTTTCTTTGAAGTCATAATGAATCAAGCTGTGAATGTATAATGCATCTAGCAATGCATGTCTCAATATAGAATTGTCAACTAAGTGTTGTATATTTTTATGCTTATTTATCATATGGCGTCGCATCTGAGAGTGTAATAATGCTATGTAATATTTTCGATAATCCACTAGTGGATTAAATATGCAAATTAGCTAGATACGTCCAGTAACGTTACATGTAAGAACTCCTCAACGACGTCGCGTTTACTAACGGAGGAATATTGACATTTTTGTAAACAATCGCGAATAAAATGCGCTTTAAATGTCATATGATAAATAGAATCTTGCATTCGTGCTCATGTATTATTGTATTTATTAAACTCGTTGAGGAAAAGGGATTATCCTTTTCCGCAAATCGTTTAATAAATGCAATAATACATGAGCACTCATGTACGATCCTCTATATATGTATTTGTCATGCTCTTCTCGTACTTGCTGCATGATAAGGACGAGAAACACTGTTCCAATAAATTCTTTTGTACTTTTGTACTTGCAGTGTAGATTATATTTTCTGGTCCTTTGGGATCATTGAGCTTATTTAGAATCGTTTTGAAAATAGAGTTCTGCTTAAACCGGTGCTAGAGGGTATGGTACATTTCAGTACTGGGCATGAACAGACTCAATAAAACGAGTCTGCTTTTTTCGTTTATTTGGTGTATTCTTTGCTTCCAAACTTGTTTATATTTAGAGAACAGATAATGATATATTACAGAAACAGTTATTTTCAATATTCGAATTGTCATACGAAAAAAAAAAATAGTTACGCAACTAGAAGCCATACTTATGGTTCTTGTGTTCTACATGCCATCTTGTGTGTTGGTTTACGAGTACACATACCTGCAAGGCTTCAAGAAAATCTCTACAACTGTTTTCAAGGTACAGAAAGTGTACTAGTATATAACTAGGCATTAGAAAAACAGGTCCATGTGAAATAATGGCGTCCAACATGG
This sequence comes from Lucinisca nassula, assembly GCA_963580285.1. Classification (NCBI taxonomy): domain Eukaryota; kingdom Metazoa; phylum Mollusca; class Bivalvia; order Lucinida; family Lucinidae; genus Lucinisca; species Lucinisca nassula. The sequence continues at coordinate 177,341,956 of OY757010.1, forward strand.
TGTCAGAAGCGACAAATATTATGCAATAATTGAAACATCTGTCTTATTTCTGCTTTCAACAGTGATTGAGGTGCTCGTTAGAACCGCCTCAGTGAGGCGGTTCTAACGAATATCCACAATCTATGTTTTTGAGCAAAAAAGGCAAATAATGTATACCCCTGTAAACACCCAGTTTCGCCATACAATGTGGGGTTTAGAGGGGTGTTCTTTTTACGGACTGCTTATCGTGATCATTACTGATTACAATGATCAAAGGGCAATAACTCCAAAAGACAATTCAGAGTTGTAGTTTGTTTCTTCTGCACATCATATCATTGAGATATACATTTGCAAAAGTTTCCAGAAAATATTCCAAACAGTTTGCAAGTTGCAGGGCAGACAAAATATCTTATAAAAATCACCGTTTTTGTCAATGCTCAAAACGTAAGCCATTCAGAGTTACGGTTCTTATATTCTGCACCTCATCTCATGATGCTTTACATTTGTGTGATGTATAATCAAAATTTCCAATTTTCAGAGCGGACATGAGTAAATGGTCTGAAGCCATAACGTTTACCGACGCCGAGAATATACTATGATCATTTCCTTGCCCAAAATAAAATAAAATACAATAAAATGAGTTTCACTTCCGGTGTTTGATCTGAGTGTAAAGCATCCTTAGTACGGCATCACGTAGACAAGTCCGTGAAATGAACATCCCCCTAAACCCCACTTTATATAGAGAAAACTGGGGTTTACGGGGGTTTACATTAATTTTCTTATTTTTGCTCCAAGACATAGGTTGTGGGTACTCGTTAGAACAGCCTCAATGAGGCAGTTCTAACGAGCACCCACAACCTATGTTTGCAGTATTTATAAGAAAAATATCACGGATTTTCTTAAGAAAAGTAGCCATTTTGGAGATGTGAAAAAATGCACTATGTCGCACGGGTGTGTTATCGTAATGGTATGAACACTAACACTGTCGGAATTATCGTACGGACTGAAGGAAAGACAAAACATAAATGTAACATAAACAAACATTTAAGTCATACCTACCTGACGTAACGCAGACAAAAAGCATTGCAGAAAAAAATATTATGGTTTAAATATTAGCTGAATATTTTCAACCACATGTGAAGAAAATATTCTTGCCCATTATAACAATTATTCACTATCGATGAAAGTCATCTAAATCAAGGCTTACATGCGGTAAGACGTTAATTTTGATCAGTCCTTAAAGTGGTTCTAAGGAGTTTTGAAACCAGGGTGGGAAAGGAAAGTACCAAAAAAGAGGGTCTTAAACTCTTGGCCATTTCATATGACATTTATGAAACAAGCGTCTAACTAGTTTCATAAAATTCATATGAAATGATTCTGCTTATCATATGGGCCCCGTCAAGCGATTTTGGTACTTATCGCCTATGCGAGCAGCGAAGGTTCAGGCGAGACTGCGCAACCTCTGAATGGATGGGCAAACGCAGTTAAAATTTGTCATGACGGAATGCTCGAAGACACAAATTCGCTTGGCGGGGCTCATATAACGCTTTTAAATCTGATTTATTGGTGAAAAAGAAGAAAACATACCGGCGGGAATGTCAAGGACGGAGTAATGACAGAACGCGCCAGTAACTATGTGCTTTAATGCATTGTAATCATGCGGGGCCCGGCAAACGTTAATGCATGAAAAATACCAAATTACAGCCACGTTACATGATAAATGAGTGAGTGTTTGCGTTTTACGTCTCACAAACTGCTAAGGTCATACGGAGACGGGACCTCGGGTTAAAGACTCATCCGAAAGTCTTGAGAAGCCCGGGATCGATAATGTGACCCCTGGTTTACAAGGAGAGTAGCATAACCCCTACAACACGGAGGCTTCTACAGGATAAATGACGCTTTGAATTTGTTATATTATTAAAAACACGCCTATATAATTTTGACCCACTTGAACCCCACTTTTATATAGTAATACTTTGGTTTGCAGGGGTAAACCTTATTTTTCTCATTTCTGCTCTAAAATAAAGATTGTGGGCACTCGTTAGAACCACCTCGATGAGGCGGTTCTAACGGGTACCCACAATCTATATATTGAGCAGAAATAAGAAAAATATCACAATTTTTCATCTGAAAATCTTCGTTTTTTCGGCGGTAAAATTTACAATGTATTTGTATAGGCGTCTTTTCATAATGCCTCGCGCAATGAACATTTGCTTATATTGCATAGGTATGTCATGCGTTTCATTTGTCCATGTTCTGCTCACGCGATGAGCGAACTCCGAAACTGAAACCTTCACCGTTTAATAACAAGAGATGCAGGGAATTGAATATGCTTTTTCCTTGTCATATAATATATATCCTGAAGTATCGTTTAATGCCACATTCGTTACACACGAAAATATGAGCCGCGCCATGAGAAAAAAAATGTTTAAGCATTTTGCGAACAACATAGGTGAAGACCAGACTGTTCATGCACGCAGTCTGATCATAACCAAAGTGTTGGTCGCTGCTTGAACAGTAGGCCAACATGTAACTAAACGAATAGCTACATTTTTTTTTATTTTTAAGGGGAATGGATGACACACCTCATGCAAAAGTATTTTTTGTCTCCCATGTTAATAGCGGGTACCTCTTAAAGGAAAGAATTTGCTCCTGAGGAGCAATTTTTTTACTTTAAGAGTTGACCCCTTTTTCAGTTGGACATGGCTTATAGAAAAGCGATCAGGAAGTCCCGAAAGTTGTCTCCCTTTGAAAAATGGCGGAACAATCTACCAGGTGTTCCCATTCAAATTGTAACAACGCTCCAAACTGTAACGCTAACTGTGACATCGCGGCTAGCGACGGCACGAAGAACGGCTATATACAGAGATAATTGCTGACACTGAAGGACACGTACTTTAAAAATATTTGAGGTACACTGATGAGGCCTAAATGGCCGAAACTAGCTAGTCTGGTCCAGAAAAATCTTGTACACTCCATACTTTTCAGTTCTGTGGAATACTCCTGGCTTCCAAAGGATAACCCTTTCATAGAACATATTAAGCGTTACTATAGCTGGTGTTAAAGGAATGTGTGGCGGCCGTTAAAAGCCTCTCTGCTCTCCATCATTGTGTCGTTTATTTTTTTTTCTTGTCAGTGGTGGCTACTAATTCTATTGTGGAATTCTGGAAATATCGGAGGGTCTCTGATGAGGTCTAATTTGCCGAAAATAGCTAATTCGGCCCAGAACATCTTGCACACTCCATACTGTTCAGTTCTTGGTGTATTCTGTTTCCACAGGAAAACCCTTTCATAAAGCATATTTCATTTTCAGTCGTAATTTTTTTGGATCAGAATCAACTCAACATTCTTGCATGAAATCAAATGCATCACGAAAACACTCCTATATAATTTTGACCCCTTTGAACCCCATATTTATATAGAAAGACTGGGGTTTACAGGGGTAAACTTATTTTTCTTATTTCTGTTCAAACATATAGGTTGTGGGTACTCGTTAGAACCGCCTCATCGAGGCGGTTCTAACGAGTACCCACAACCTATATTTTGAGCAGAAATAAGAAAAATATCACAAATTTTCATCTGGAAATTGTCGAATTTTCGGCGGAAAAGTTTACAATTTATTTGTATAGGCGTGATTTCGTAATGAATATAGCCGTGTGAAGCTATTCTGGAATGGGCCGGAAGCCATGTTCAAACATCAAAACCCATGTTCAAACAAGAAATGGTGTTTGTAAAACACTATGCCCCAACCATATGATTGCCCCTAAATACCAAAAATTGCAAAGGGCCATAACTGAAGAAAACATTTCAGAACTTTTGTGTTTTTTTCTTCTTCAAAAAGTTGACCAGGTCATCTACATATCATTTTCTATCAACATGTCAAGTTTCAAGACAATAGCTTAAAAGATATCTTGCAAACAAAATTGCCGAACTGTTCAAAAAGGGTCATAACTCAAGAAAAAAAAATCAGGATTATTTTCAAAAGTTAATAGGCCATTTACTCATAATTCTCCATCAGCCTGTCAAGTTTCAAGGTAATAGTTAACTTGCTCACAAGGTTAAAATGCCGAAATTTTCAAAAGGCCATTACTCAAGAAAAAAATCAGATTTAAAAAAAAAAAAAAAAAAAAAAAAAATCTTTATCAGGTCATCTAGTTATGAATTCCTGTCAGTCTATCAAGTTCCAAGGCAATATCTTAAACACTTTTTTTTAGCTATCTTGTATACAAGCTTAAAATGATTAATTGCCCAAAGGGTCATAACCCATACAAGGTTAAAAAGATCAATAGCCCAAAGGGTCATAACTCAAGAAGGGCATTTTGGAGTTAATCAGGTCATCTACTCATCACCCCCTACCAACCTTTCCAGTTTCAAATAAATATCTCAAATACTTTCGAGATATTTTGCTTACAAAGTTAAAATGCCAAAATATTTCAAAGGGCCTTAACTGAAGGAAAAAAAAAGATTTCTACAAGAGTTGATCAGGACATCTACTTAGCATTCCCTATCAGTCTGTAAAGTTTCAAGCCAATACGTTAAAAAAGGATTTGAGATATCCTGCTTACAATGTTAAAATGCCAAATTTTCAAAGGGCCCAACAAAAGATGTCAGATATTTTTCAAAAGTTAACCAGGTCATCTACTCACCATTCCCGATCAATTACGAAATTACGAAAACACGCCTATACAAATACATTATAAATTTTACCACCGAAAAATGAAAATTTTTTATATTTTTTTTATTTCTGCTCAAAACATAGATTGTGGATACTCGTTAGAACCACCTCGACGAGGCGGTTCTAACGAGTACCCAAAATCTATGTTTTTGACCAGAAATAAGAAAAATAATGTACGAGTACCCCTGCAAGCCCCAATTTTACAATATAAAAGTGGGGTTCGAGGGGGTCAAAATCATATAGACGTGTTTTCGTGATGAGTCTGTCAAGTGCAAGGCAATATCACAAACAGTTTTCGAGATATCTTACTTACAAGATTAAAGTGATAAATTGTTCAAAGGGGCATAACACAGAAACAAGATTTTGGATATCTTTCAAAAATTAATCCGGTCATCTACTCATCATTCCCTATCAGTCATTCAAGTTTCAAGACGTTTTAACATCACGAAAACACGCCTTTATAATTTTGACCTCCTTGAACCCCATTTTATACAGTAAAAATGGGGTTTACAGGGGTAAACCTTATTTTATTTCTGCTCTAAAATATAGATTGTGGGTACTCGTTAGAACCCGCCTCGTCGACGAGGCGGTTCTAACAAGTACCCACAATCTATATTTTGAGCAGAAATAAGGAAGATATCACAATTTTTCATCCTAAATTTTTTTTTCGGCCAAAAATTTACAATATTTCTGTATAGACGTATTTTCGTAATGAGTACATTTCACTATACAGTTAAAATGCCAAAATTTTCAAAGGGTCATACCGTCACAAAAGCGTTCCAACTTCGATGAAGTACCTCTAAATGAATCTCTTTGCATCAAGTTAGTTTGAACAGCAAATGTCGTCTAAAACTGGAACAAACAATATACATTGGTTGGTCTTATTGTGGCAAGCACTTTTATTGCCATTTTTAGATCTGATTGACATTCAAGATGTATTCTGATTAGACATTGGAGGGTCTACAATGAAATATACAACACTTTGTGTTTTGAATTTATTCCCGTCTTGCAGCTGACTGACAGGATGTAAGGCAATATTGAATGAAACATCAGATCAAAATGAAATGAAGCTCATCAAAGATTGAACGGATATGTGTCCACAGGTGTAAAAGTTTTCAATTTATATTTTTCAAAAGTAAATCAGGTTATTTACTCATTATTCCATGTCAGTCTGCCAAGATTCAAGGCAATATCTCAAACAGTTTTTCCAGATATCTTACTTACAATATTTACAAGCACACGCAGTGTAATCGTTTTATTCATAAGACGTTCGTAAGCATTGGCAATATTTGCAACAGCGTTTGTAAGTATTTGTAACATTCGGAAAGGATTCGTAAGAATTCAGAAAAAATTGTCACTACTTATTCATATGAGTCATAAAAAATTCATAAGGATTGGTAACGGTTCTTAACATTTTCGCAAACATTCACAAGGTTTTACTTTTTCTTAGATTTCCTGCTGACCAATCGTATCAAACTCGTCAGTTTTGCGCGAATTTCAAATTTATCGTTTTTTTTTTTTTTTTCATATTCTTTCACATTCGTTAGTGCATTCGCCTTGGTGTAAAAGCACCATAAGGAATCCATGCATGCACGGCTCAAAAGTTGTGTACGTTATGTTAAGCGTCATAACGCGTCGCCCTGAACGTAGCATTTTAAAATTGTATGATGACGCGGAACTTTCTCATTGTTAACAACGTTGGTTTTACGGTCGCATTTGAGGAGTTTATATGGAGTTTTGGGGGAGTTTTCGCCACAGTTTGTTGTTAGATGCCTAAGTTATGCAAGAATAACGATCATCAATTGTAATTTCATTGCAATTACATATGTCGGGTCCCTTGGAAGATATTTGAATACTAATCCTACCGTGACGGGACCCGGCAAATATTAATGCATGAAACCAAGGTAATCCTTATATTGGAAATCGAAGATATTCCTCTTCAACAGAGCAATTCTGTGCGACAGAAAAAATTCAATTACCTCGGTTCTTACTTCAGCCCCCGTTACGATGCGGACATGATGAATGATTCAAATGGTAGTTGAAGGGCATGCCAGAGCATTTATTCTTTAATCAACAACTAGAGCTGTCAGTGAAACTGACTAGGGCCCCGGCAGTCCTATCAGAGGAGTTGGATTTTTTTTCAAAGTGCCATACCTCTTAGAGTTTTGTTTGTTTGATTTGAGGTTTAACGTTCCCGTCAACAATGTATAGGCCATACTGGAGACGCTGCGTCCAATTTTGTGGGACTTTTATCCGACATTGAGATGAAATGACATCTCAAGCCCTGCCGCCCAATAAAACCAATAGGGTTTATATGCATGGACGGTCTGATTCACAACACTTTTCCTGGGCAGGCTTAGAACCTCAAAGCAGTATACCAGTACTCATGTGCAGTTGGTTTCAGCTCTGCGTGTGAGAGCCCTGGCCACCGGCCGGCCATTATTGGTGTCCGGCCGGGGACCAGGCTAAAATGGCTAAAAATCATGCCGGATGTACATCCTTAGCCTAGTCGGAAGGGGTTTTGACCAAAGCATTACCAAGCCAAAGCATGCCGTAATGAAAATACGGTATTACGCAGAAGTCGACAAAGGCCGAAAATGAAAACACATCAATTGCACACCGGATTGAAACTTAAGTAGGGGAATGGACACACCTTCAGGGCAGGCAACTCCTGCAATAGTATTTTTGTCTTTCATGTTTTTGTTTGCTTGATTTGAGGTTTAACGTCCCCTTCAACACTGTAAAGGTCATTTTGGAGACGTTGCTTCCAATTTTGTGGGACTTTTTACCCAATATTGAGATGAAATTACATCTCAAACCCTGTCGCCCAATGAATCAAATAGGGTTTATTAGCATGGACGGGCCGACTCGCACCGTTTTGCCTGGGCAGGCTTAGATCTTGTAAGCGGTTTACCAGTACTCGTGTGCGGGTCGGGTTCACTTCTGCGTGAGAGCATCATGCAGCCCATCTATTTCTTCAAGCCCCGATCGGCGGGGGCCGAGTCTCCCATGTCAATAGGTATTAACTCTTAAAGGAAAGAGTTTGCTCCTGAGGAGCAAATTCTTTCCTTTAAGAGTAGACCCCTATTTCAGTGAGACAGGGCTTACAGAAAAGCGAACAGGAATTTCTGAAAGTTGTCTCCCTTTGAAAAATGGCGGAAAAAACCTACAAGGTGTTACCATTTTCAGTTGCAGTTTTGTCGGCGCTCTCAGTCAGCAGTTCTTGAAAATTTTACAAAACTTGGAAAGAATGTGAGATCAATAGAGTGATATAAGAATTTCTATTTTCTGTGCGTATGTCGGATATTCTTACCTGGTATGAAAGAAAACTTTGTCTTTCACGACCGTAAACACAGAATTGTTCAAAATTTTGCTGCCCGCATACATTGCCGGAACTCGTTAGAACTACTTCATTCAGGCGGTACCACAATCTTAACTTTTTTTCCTAGTAGAAATGTCAATTTAATAGCTTTAGAAAGATTATAGGGATCAACCATGGTTTCTCGCGCATTTACATTTGCCGGATCCCGAAGAAGCTGTTTGAACATGGGGCCGCTCTTTCGAATTTATATCTTCCGAGGGATCCGGCAAATGTTCATGCAATGAAATAACACGATTCCGACAGCAAGTTTTGACAAAAACGCCCATAGGCTCCATATAAACTGCATATAATCTCTTTAACTGCGACGGTAATCCAATATGGCGGCTAGTTCAGAATGTTGTTTACAATGACGTTGGTACGCGGTAATTCAGGAATGATGAACAATAATTTGGTAATTTAATGTTTCAATGGCAAATCTGGGTGGTAAGATGATAAACTGTCCCACGGGTGGACATCAGGGGAGCTATCGCAAAATCGTGTCAACGTAATTTTGCTCCCACGACACATTCGGAAACTCTCGCGATAGTTCCTAGGACCTGGAAATAGTAAACAAAGGTAGGTACCTTTGAGTGTTTTGATTTATTGTAGAAGAATGAGAGAATAATATAAAGTTTCGGCGATGCTAAGCAATGTTAAAATGATTTACCTTTCTAAGCAGGCCGAAAGAATTATTGAAAAAAAATCGTTGCTGAAAGTAGGCGACCGTAACATTATCGAACATAGGGTAATCTGACTTTAGTTTTATGTCAGCACGAATGAATGAAGAAATTGTTTTGTAAGTTTTAGCTTAGAACGAGATTCTTTGGCGCATATTCTGGGTATGTCAGCCCCCATTCATCATTTACACGCAACAAATTGATCAATCCATGTACAGTGAAGGGGTAATGCCGCAAATCTTCAGGCGGAGTAGCTCCCACATCATCGCGGCAGCTCCAAAAACACGCTCTAGTTCCCACGAGTCTATCAGATACGGAGTCTGTTACATTTGACCATTACCTCAGTTAAGTGGTTCGCTAAATTTAGCAAAATAAAATCAATAGATGAGTTCTTTAAAGTATTTACAGTCTATTATAGAGGTGTACTAGAAAATATACCTCTGAGTCCCATTCTATACCTTGCGGGCTTTGAAATCTTCTGCAGTTTTGGCATTTTCCACAGTGGAGAGAAGACTATTCCACTGAGGAATAGTTCCGGGAAAGAAGGAATTCTTCAGTGCATCACTATTGACATGATACCTATGATATTGACTGATATTTCCCCCCCCCCCTCATCGGGGCTTGGAGAAATAGATTGGGTTGCATGGTGCTTCCATGCAGAACTGAATCTGACCACACATGAGTTCTGGTAAACCGCTTAGAAGGACTAAGCCTGTCCAGGGAAAGCGGTGTGAGTCAGATGGCCCAATGCATATATGCCTTCTGGTTTCATTGGGCGGCAGGGCTTGAGATAACATTTCATCTCAATAACGGGTAAAAGTCCCATAAAATTGGAAGCAAAGTCTTCAAAATGCCCTAAATAGTGTTGACGGGGACGTTAAAACCCTATTCAAACAAACAGACAAACAATGATTGTTGTTTAATTTTGATGCCCTTCTTTGAGTTGAACTAGTCACAGGGGGCAAGTATTTATCTTTAGTAAGAGACACTGTATCAGAGTGTCTCTTATAAAAGAAGGTTAAAGAAGACTGCTCACGACAGGACTCCAGCGATGGCCAATCCAGCTCATCATGCATATCACCAATACTACTTTTGTTCCACCATCCCCCTGCAGGTCCACCGAGTAGCCGTCCTAACATAGGGATGCCAAACAGGCGATTCATACTCAAGTTGAGGACGAACCAATGCAACATCCGTTGTCTGCCTAGGTGCAAAAGACAAATTACATCGTCCTACTAGTTGCTTTCGATGTAATCTCAGTAATGTGTTGATCACAATCGAAATTGTCAGTGATGGTGATTTCTGACATGATCTTGCATAATTTATTAACATTGTTTGAACCGCACTTGAATAAAGTGGGCATTAATCTCATAATTTATCCAAATAAAATAACTAATTAATTACCAGAAAGAGCTTTAAAAATATAATATTTTGATAATTGTAAGAATTTTAATTTCTTTGGCTGCAAAATATGAATATTGAATTTCAATTTATATTTCTATCCAATTCTGACACAACTTTTAACCCCGATCTTATAAAGACAACTCTCGACCAGTAACAGAGTTAAAAGTAAGTATGAGGATAGAGTAGAAATAATCGAAATTCAAAAAAATTATATTTTGCGGCCAAACACATTCAAATTGTTATCAGTATCGGAAAAATTCGTTTTAAAAGTCGTTCTAATAATTTATTAGTCTTTTCATTTGGGTAAATTCTGAAATTAATGCCGATTTTTTTCAAGTATCGTGCAGATATTGTTGACGATATAGTCAAGATTTACTTACTTTAACATATCAGAAATCATAAAATGTTATTAGAAATCGTTAACTGGATGTATTATTTAATAGAAAATGACAATTTAGGGGGGGGGGGGGTATTTCTTTTCTTCACAGCTATATCGTGGTTTAAAATCTCTAAAATTCCCGTTGTTTTTCAAAGATTACTGCCCGCAGTTCCCCGTCACGGGATTTCGGTTTTTGCCTAGAAAACCTGTTATGTTCCATTCTTGTAACAATGAGTCATTTATATGATGTTATGATGATGATGAAATGTTAGACTCGTGGGAACTAGAGTATGTTTTGGGATCTGGCGCGATGATGTGGGAGCTACTTCGCCTGAAAAATTTTGGCATCACTCCTTCACAGTACATGAACTGATATTGTTTTACATCTAAATGGTGAATAAGGGCCGACATACATAGAATTTGTGCCAGAATATCTCGTTCTAAGCGAAAACTTACAAAATAGTTGCATCATTCCTTCATGTTGACATAAAACTATAATCAGATTACCCTGTGTTTGATTTTGTTACGGTCGCCTTCTTTCAGCAACGATTTTTTCAATATTTTTTTCGGCCTGCTTTGAAAGGTAAATCATTTTAACATTGCTTAGCATCGCCGAAATTTTATATTATTTTCTCATTTTTCTATAATAAATCAAAACACACAAGGGTACTTACCTTTGTTTACCATTTCCTGGTCCTAGGAACTATCGCGAGAGTTTCCGGATGTGTCGTGGGAGCAAAATTACGTTGACGCGATTTCGCGATAGCTCCCCTGATGTCCACCCGTGTGTCCTATACGGATCGGAATATCGTTCATCAGCGAGTCTAAAAATGACACAGATTATTCGTCAGATTTCACGCCTCAGAGACAACCTTGCCCGTGTTATTCACGCTGTCTCATAGCAATGCTGTTTATGGCGCCAATGAACAATGAATGAAAATTTCATACCGGACACATCTCCATGTATTTTTACGAGACACAAAAAAAAAATAATAGATCGTTAGTTTGGATAGTTCAGCTAGCGAAGCGATTGAAGGAATGGCCTTCCCGTTTCGGTTCGGTACTTGTCATTCGGAAAAAATGTCCGTAAGAAATAATGGCGTCCAACATGGTGTCAGAAAATGATAAATATTAGGTAAAAATGATAACATGTTTATTATTTCAGCTTTCAACATAGATTGTGGGTGCTCGTTAGAACCGCCTCAATGAGGCGGTTCTAACGAGTACCCACAATCTATGTTTTTGAACAAAAATAAGGCAGATAATGTTTACCCCGTAAACTCCAATTTTCTCTATATATAGTGGGGTTTAGTGGGGTCTTCGGTTCTCGGACTTGTTATCGTGATGTTGCATCTAAATATGTTCTATAAAAGGGCTATCCTTTGGAAGCAAGGACAACATCACACATTATGATAACTCACCCGTGTGCATTTTTCACATCTTCAAAATGGCTACTTTTCTGATGAAATTCCTTGATATTTTCGTAATACATGTTCAAAACAGAGCTTGAGTGTGCTTGTTAGAACCGCCTCAGTGAGGCGGTTCTAACGAGCACCCACAACATATGTCTTGGAGCAGAAATAAGGAATATAATGTATACCCCAGTACACCCCAGTTTTCTCTATATAAAGTGGGGTTTAGGGGGTCTTCATTTCACGGACTTGTTCACGTGATGAGAAGTGAAAAGTATGGTTTGCACAATATTTTTCTGGGCCAGCCTTGCTAGTTTCGACCAGTTAGGCCTCTTAAGTGATCCTCAAATATTTTCAAACTTCGACAATGGAATCAATGGTCCGAAACGACAAGAAAATATAACAACACTATGATGAAGGGCAGGGAGACAGTTTACGGCTTATTAAAGCCCTATTTACAAACGACTCTCTGTTCGACATCTTTCAGAAACGATATTGCGTATTTTTCTATGCTCTGAATAATAATTTAACAATTATTTTCCTATCAGCTGTTAGCACCCCATGGCGCGGGTCCTAAAATGCGCAACAAAAATTACAGATGGGTTCATTAATACATTTTTATTATTAAAATATTTTCGGGCAAGGTATTTTACATGTAAAACAGTACATTTCCCAAACAAAATTTTTTGAATATGGATTATGTTTGCAGGAACACGTTAGAGTTGAAATAAATGGTACCCGAAATTTATTGGTGGCTTTAATATCTGAATATGGTTGATAACAATTTCTGTCAGAATGCTAAATAGAAGTGAAAGCAATGATCAGGAATCGATACAATTAACCCACAGCTCCCATCAGAGACACCAAAGAGAAAGAAACACAAACTTTAAACAACAGACCCTAATGGAAACATCAATAGAGGAAAGCCAAAAAGGCAGTTACTTTCCCACAAAATGGCCAATTGGTTATCCAAAACAAAATAATGCAAAATAATATAAGCGATACAAGCACTCAAAGACGAACCATAACAAAAATAAACCACGACAGAAGAACCGCCTTGGAACGGTCAGTGAAACGAATTCCACTGGGGGACTTAAATGGAATTTACGTGGCCACAATCCTCGCCCTTACTTCCGTCGCGATTTAGACGGTTTAAGAAATTCAGATCACCTACCTTGTCCATTGAAAAATCCTTACTGAAATCAAAGTTTGGACATTTAAGTTCTATTTCTCGACCGCTTTTCAATTGTTTTTGCGGCATATGAAAGGAATATTGGACTACAAATAGCTGACACTTATTGCTGAATCATTATTCAGAGCGTAGAAATGTGCAAATACATCGCGTGAACAAGTCCGTGAAATAAAGACCCCCCTAAACCCCACGTTTTAGGGGTCAATGAGGCGGTTCTAACGAGCACCCAAAACCTATGTTTGGAGCAGAAAGAAGGAAAATATAAAAAAAAATCGTCAGAAAAATACCTTTATTGAGGTTTGAAAAATGCATTATATCACACGGATGTGTTGTCTTAATGGATCGTTTCTGAAAGCTATCGAACGGAGAGTAACAGAATAACAGATAATGTATGCAGAAAGGTTGTCTGTTAGTTATGTAAAACTTACTTAAAAAGTAATGTCGGTTGGTACATGTACCTGATACTCTATCTCTGATAGGCCCATCGGAGTCTAACTTTTGGTTTTCTTTTGCGCCAGCATTTCGGTTATTCCACGCTTCGAGTCCTTATCGTTGTTTAACCCTTATCTTGCTGTTCACGACAACCCCTATCTTTGGAAACAGTGCAGATCAGGATCTACACTGTTTGGCATTCAGTGTATGAATTTGTAGCAATAAATTACATCAAGTAATTTGATTGGCTGATAGACAGAAATAGGTGTGGCTTAAATGAATATTCAGCAAGATAAGGGTTAATCTCTGTAATCGTTTGAGTTTTATGTTCTCGGAGTTGTAACTCTGATGAGTTAGAAATCCTTCGTGCGGACATCTGTTCATTTTGTACCAGAAACCCCAAAACGGGCAATTGGCAAACAGTGCAGGCCCTGATCAGACGCCGCGTTCTGCGGCGTCTGATCTGGGCCTGCACTGTTTGCAAAACTGATTTTTTTTGTTGCCATATGCTTAGGCAATTAGTGAGGCTTATCAGTGTGAACCTGAGATTTATTGAAGTTCATTTTGACAAATGAAAATAAACAGACCTGTTGTTCTGGAGAGACTAAAATGTCCATACCTGGATTTCGGGGTACTAAAACCCAGGAGTAAGTAGGATATTTTCTGCTGACCGGGACGGTTCTTCTATCGGGTTTATTATTTTTGGGTTTGTCTTTGTACGTATGTATTGCTTGTGTATTTATTTATTTTTATAGCCGTTTAGCCATTTTGTGGGAAAGTAACTATCCTTTTGGCTCTCCACTTGTAATGTTTTCATTAGGGTTTGGTAATTTTAAGTTCGTGTGTCTTTCCCCTTGGTATCTCTGATGGGAGATGTGGGGTAATTGTATCGATTCCCGATCATTGCTTTCACTTCTATTATGCTGTCGATTATGCAAAACCATACGTTTCCTCAATGGAAATTTATATTGTGATTACACCTGTCAACAAAAACAATGGCCATAAACTGGAGCTATATGGCCGTGCGCATAAGGCGTCTCTCGCAGATATGGCACTTTGAAATGTGTGTCGATTCCCAAATAGTCGAATGTTACCTAAACTCATGGCATCGTTAGGTAGCAATCGACTATCAGGGACTCGTACACGTTTCAACGTGTCACATTACGATAACACACCCGTGCGACAGTGCGTTTTTTTCACATCTCCAAAATGGCTTCTTTTCTGATGAAAACCCGTGATATTGTTCTTATCTTTACTTAAAACATAGGTTTTGGGTGCTGTTAGAACCGCCTCATTGAGGCGGTTCTAACGAGTACCCACAACCTATGTCTCGGAGCAGAAATAAGAAAAATAATGTATACCCCACTAAACCCCAGTTTTCTCTATATAAAGTGGGTCGTAAGGGGGTGTTCACTTCACGGACTTGTTAGCGCGATGTGTTTGTGAGAGGCGCTATATGAGTACAGCCATATAGCCCCAGTCTATAGCCATTGTCTTCGTTGACAGGTGTAAGTACAATATACATTTCCAAAAGAAGGAAACTTTTGATTTTGATATAATCGACAGCATGTCTGTAAACATGTAAACATTGTCTGTTAGTCTGTTACTCTCCGTTCGATATCTATCAGAAACGACCTTCTTTGCACATATTTACGCTTTGAATATAAATGATTCAGCAATGATGTCCTTATCAGCTATAAGCAGTGCATTAGTCGTTACACGTGCCTCAAAAACTTTGAAAATCGGTTGAAAAAAAGAAGAACTGGAGCTATATGGCCGTTCCAAGGCGGTTCTTCTGTGGCGGTTTATTTATGTTGTTGTTTGTTACTACTTACTGTGTGTATCACTTGTGTCTTTTTATTTTGGATGGTCATTTGGCCATTTTGTGGGAAAGTAACTGTCCTTATGGCCTTCCTTTGTTTAGGTTTCCATTATGGTCTGGTCGCTTCATGTTTGTGTTTCTTCCCCTTTGGTGTCTTTGATGGGTGGAGTAAGTTAATTGTATCGATTCCTGATCTTTGTTTTACTTCTATTTTACATGTCCAAAATTAGATTTCAGAAGAGATTTTACATTGGGCAAGGGAGGTGATCAGAATTTCTAAAACTTAGCATTCTGACAGAAACTGTCATCAACCATATTCAAATATTAAAGCCACCAGTTAATTACGAGTACCATTTACTTTATCTCCAACGTGTTCCTGCAAACATAAACCCAAATTCAAAAATTTTGTTTCAGTAACATACTGTTTTATTTTTTTTACATGTTAAATGCATGTACCTTGCCCCAATTATTTTTTTTTATCATTATCACACTGTAATACATTTTGTGATACATTTTAGGACCCGCGCCATGGTATGCAAACAATAAGATAATACAGTAAAATCTGTCTTAGTGGCCACCTCTATTAAGCAAGCAACCTGTCTTAAGCAAGCAGGCATTCAGTTCCCAAAAAAGGCAAATGTGTTAAATCTCACCTGTATTAAGCAAGCACCTGTCTTAAGCAAGCACATTTTGGTTATCCCTTAGGTGCTTGCTTAATACAGGTTGGACTGTAATTGTTAAGTTATTATTCAGAGCGTAGAAATATGCGACAATGTCGTTTCTGAAAGATGTTCAACAGAGAGTCGTCGGTCAATAGGGCTTTAGATGCAGCAAAAACCGAATCGCAACAGGAAGGACATTCCTTCGATCGGTTCTTTAGCCGGCGAACAATCCAAATCACCGATCTGCTTATATAATGGTGTGTGTACCTTATACAAACAAATGGCGATGCGTCCGTTATGAATATTTCACACATTGTTTATTAGCTCTGTAAACAACATTGCTATGAGACATCGTGGATAACACAGGTCTGGTCGTCTGAAATCTGACCGATTTCATTGTTTGTGAAAGCCTGTTTTCAACACGAAAACACGCCTATATAATTTTGACCCCCTTGAACCCCACTTTTATAAAGTAAAACTGGGGTTTCCGGGGGTATACCTTATTTTTCTTATTTCTGCTCTAAAATATAGATTATGGGTACTCATTAGAACGGCCTCGATGAGGCGGTTCTTGAGCAGAAATATGAAAAATATCACAATTTTTCATCATAAAAATTTCGAATATTCGGCGATAAAGGTGGCAATGTATTTGCGTAATGTGATCGATTGCATCATTGTTAGACTCGCTGATGAACGGGCATGTGTCCGATATCACTATATTGAATTATCCTTTGGAGGCTAGACACATTCATTTTTCTGAAGAGCCGGTGAGTTGTCAGATATTTGAGTGTGTTGAGCTGTATATAATTTAGAACAAGGTGCTGAATAGTCCTTTGTAGCTGTCAGTACACTGATTGTTAAAAACTCGGATTCAGAATTGTTATTTTCATTCGGAAGAGCCTTGTGTTATCAGCTTGTCGGCGAGTGTGGACTGTCCGTATATCAGACAGACGGCTGGTAACCGAGTGTTGCCAGATAGTTGAGTGTGCAGAGCTCTTTATCTTGTATTATTGTTTGACTCAAAGTTGATTGATTGATCTAAAATGAGTATACTAAAATGAAGGTCTCCCTGCTTCCCATTGTTTTGATTCTTTGGTACACCCTTTGGAAATTAAGTAACAGAACGCAACCGGATGATGGAAATCAGAAGTGCAGGATTGCAAAAGAGCAACACTGCGATAAAACTTCTCAGTACTTGGCTGTAACTGGAAGCTAGAAAACAAACGACGTTCGGAGGGCTTTCGCAACTTCAAGACCTCAGGTGGAACAAATTTGGTCATTCTATTGATCTTGGCCAGAGACATTGAAACAACCCCGGTCCAAGATTTCGCTGTGGGCTGTGCAAAAAATATTGCAAAGACTCTCAGAAATGAGTAGACTGTGAGGACTGTGAAAAGCGTTTTCATTCCTCGTGTTCTGAATTGGATGAAACCAAATTGCTAGAGCTCGAAATTGGAACTTGGTATTGCAAAGATAAGGCCGTTCGGTGTGACCAGTGTGAAATTCGGATTCACACTGAATGCGCTTTCCTTTCAGATGCCGAGTATGGCAAACTGGTAAACTCGAGTTGTTCATGGATATTCCCGAAGTGCGAGTTTTTAGCTCGCCTTACGAAAGTAAGGAGGAGCTATTGCTATACCCGGCGTCCGGTGTAAGCGTCGGCGTCGTCGGGGTCCACATTGCGTTAAAACTTACCTGCAAGCTATTTTTTGTGATGTTTCACAAATTTATTTTCATATAAAATAAACAATAGGTAAAAATGAATATTCTACATAATGCTTTTCACTCTATTTCCCAGGTGTTTTGGCTTAAATTTGACTTCTTGAGAAGTTTATATTTTCCTCTGTATTACCTCCCTTATTTCCCTATGTTAAAGTTTACCTGCAAGCTTTGTGGTGCAGTGGATAAGACTTTGGACTGTGGATCAAGAGGTTGTGAGAGTTCGAATCCCGATGGAGGAATGTTTTTTTTCTTTCTTTTCTTTTTTTCTTTTTTTTTTCTTATAAAAACATAGCGGGTCTGGGGCTCAAGGTCAAGGTCACTATGGCTATTTTCGAAAAACATTTTCATCGATCAAGCGCCTTCATTTATTGATGGATATTAATATAACTTCACAAAAATGTTGGGTATGATAATATTTCAAGTGACTTTGACTTTCAGGGCCCAGAGATCAAGGTCAAGGTCATTACTTCCAGGGTCACGGGGTCAAGGTCACTGAGGCTTTTTTAGAAAAACATTGCCATTGCTCTTGTGTCTGAATTTATTAATGGATTTTAATATAGCTTCACACAAATGTTGGGTATGATGATATCTCGATCAAGTTCGACTTTCAGGTTCCGGGACTGAAGGTCAAGGTCACTGTGGCTATTTTTAGAAAAAACTTTGTGATTGCTCTTGTGCCTACATTTATGGATGGATTTCAATACAACTTCACACAAATGTTGGGTATGATGATATCTCGAGCGAGTTTGACTTTCAGGGTCCAGGTCTGAAGGTCAAGGTCACTGTGGCTATTTTTAGAAAAACATTGTCATCGCTCTTGCGCCTTCGTTTATTGATGGATTTTAATATAACTTCACACAAATGATTGGTATGATGATATCTTGAGTGACTTTGACTTTCAGATTTCGGGGCTATTTTTAGAAAAAAAAACTTTGTGATCGCTCTAGTGCCCACATTTATGAATGGATTTTAATATAACTTCACACAAATGTTATGTATGATGATATCTCGAGTGAGTTCGACTTTCAGGGTCCGGGGCTGAAGGTCAAGGTCACTGTCGCTATTTTTAGAAAAAAGTTTGTCATTGCTCTTGCGTCTTCATTTATTGATAGATTTTAATATAATTTCACACAAATGTTTGGTATGATGATATCTCGAGTGACTTTGACTTTCAGGGTCAGGGGCTGAAGGTCAAGGTCACTGTGGCTATCTTTAAGAAAAACTTGATCATTGCTCTAGTGTCCACATCTATTAATGGATTTAAAGATTACTTCATACAAATGTTGGGTATGATAATATCTTGAGTCAGTTCAATTTTCAGGGTCTTGGGCACAAGGTCAAGGACACTGTGGCTATTTTTAGAAAAACTTTGTAATCACTCTTAAGTACCTACATTTATTGATGGATATAATGTAATTTTACACAAATGCTAGGCTAAGCTTTTTCATAATTTGTGTTGCGCAAGGGGATTTGTATTGTCTGTGTTGCCTTGTTATTACTTTGTAGAATTTTTTATTTATCAAATATAGATTTCAGTTTCTTTTTTTTTTTTTAACGGTGGAAAGGCTTGAAAACAGGATAAGGGGTACTTTTTGGTTCTCTTTCATTTGCTGCAGTCTGATGGCCTGTTTTACAGAATATTTTTTTTTATAACATGCCCTCATCCATCTTAGGCCCCAAAGGCGAGCTATGTTGTCTTCTGACAACTCTTGTTTAATTTTTCTGACTCGTTCTTCAGCGAACCTATAGAACTGGAAGAAAGAAATAAATTTGAACCTCTGTCAAAGGAGAAAGGAGTTAAATCTCCGACTACTGACATGAGAAAGCCGAATTTTGTAAAAGGTTTGAAACTTTGCAGTATTAACATTAACGGTTTAAGAGGAAAGATACTTGAACTTTTAGCTTTCCTTGATACTCACCAACCACATATTGTGGCTATGCAGGAAACAAAGATTGACAGTTCAATAATGACTTCGGAGCTTTTCCATGAAACTTGCAAGTACAGTGTCTACACAAAAGATAGGAACACTCATGGCGGCGGGGTGATGTTGCTCGTTCACAGAGACATCTCTCATATGCAATTCGTGGAACTGGAAAACGATTCAGAATCTGTTTGGGTTAAGGTTTTTGCAAACAAAACTTCCCACTTTATTGCAAGTTGGTATCGACCACCTAACGACACTGTCGAAAACTTAAAGATCAGCTTGATCGCATTAAGTCTCAAAATAAGGATAGAAAGCTTTCCGCAGTACATGTCTTAGGTGACTTCAACTTCAGAGAGATTGTTTGGCCAGATAGGCTCAGCAAACAAGGCACGATGAGGGACAGGTGTTGATTGACATCATGAATGATCATGGCTTGGAACAGGTTGTTGACTTCCCTACTCGAGATAGAAACACTTTGGATTTGATTCTTACAACTTTGCCAGGACAGTTTGGGGATATTTAATCCCCGGACAAACTACATGATCATGATATTGTCTCTGGATTTTTGAAAATCTTCATACCACCTATAAAGAAATCTCGTAGAAAGATGTACTTATATCAAAAGGGTGACTATGAAACTATGAGGAAGCATGCCCTAAAATTTGCAAGAGAGAAATACTTTAATGGTCATTCAGACCCTCGGTCTATTCAGGAGAACTTTTATTTGATAAAGTCTTTCAATCAAGCTTCGTCCGAAAATCATATCCCCTCCAAAACTAGCAGGTCGGTATCTTCAATTCCTTGGATCACACCAGAAATAAGAAGAAAAATTCGGAGGAGAAATAAGATTCATGCTAAGGCAAAAAAGTTGGGAAGTGGTAAACTCAGAGCAAAATTTGAAAACTTGAGACGAGAAATTAAAAATAACATAAAAAAATTCAGCATGATCTGTATGTAAATAACTTGGTAGGTGATGTAAAGGCAAATCCCAGAGACTTCTACAGATATATCAATAGCCAGAAGAAATATAGGCAAGGTATCCCACCCCTTAATAAAAGAGGAGGGAACGGGGTCGCTGAATCGGACTCAGAAAGGGCAGAGGAATTGGTTGGTCAATTCAATGATGCATTTAATAAAACTGAGTTGAATGAGGTTATTGCCTGGAAGATCGGCCCCTTTCATGGAAAATGTTGTTGTATCCTCGGCGGGAGTGATCAAGTTACTTAAAGGCTTGAACCATTATAAAGCTTTGGGGCCTGACGAGCTTCATCCTAGAGTCCAGAAGGAACTAGTAAACGAGTTAGGTCCAGTTTTTGCTCATCTTTTCCAACAATCTCTCGATACGGGTGAAATTCCTAAAGAATGGCTCCTAGCGAACATCTGTCACCTTTTCAGAAAAGGGGACAGAGCTCTTGCTCTTAATTAACGCCCAGTGTCACTGTCCTGTGTTCTATGTTAATTGCTTGAACACATAGTCTGCTCAAACATCATGGCCCACTTGGATGAACATAAACATTTGTCCGACAGACAACGTGCATTTAGGAAAAGGCATAGTTGCAAACCTTAGTTGAGCACGGTTATTAATGGCAAATAACCTGGACAAAGTGGGGCAGGTGGACACATTTATTCTGGACTTCGAGAAGGCTTTTGACACCCCTCCTCATGAACTACTTAAATCCAAATTATTTGGTTATGGAATTGGAGGGAAGACTCTCAAATGGATAGATTCCTTCCTTTGCTACAGAAAACAGCGTGTTGTTGTTAATGGTGAATCTTCAGTATGGGCGCCAGTTTTGTCTGGAGTCCCGCAAGGGACTGTTCATGGTCCACTATTGTTCTCCCTGTACATCAATGATATTTCCACTGACATTGACTCAAAAATAAGACTGTTCGCAGACGACTGTGTTTGTTATCGGGAAATTTGAGATACAGATGACTCACTGAAACTTCAGGCTGATATAGATAGATTAGGATGTTGGACCCGAAAATGGGGCATGAGATTTCAGCCAGTTAAATGCAATATTATGCAGATAACTAGGAATAGATCTCATAAAGTTGAGGCTTCTTACACTTTAGAGGAAACGGTCCTCGAATATGTGAATGTCATTAAATACCATTAAATACCTTGGTGTGACAATCACTCACGATTTGAGATGAAATACACACATTAACAACATGTGTACAAATGCGAATAGAACACTTGGTTTCCTGAGGCGAAATCTTCATCAGTGTCCACAGGATGTGAAAGAAACAGCATACAGGGGACTTGTTCGCCCAATCTTGGAATATGGTAGTTGCATCTGGGACCCAAGCGGAGTGGTCCTTAATCGAGAAATTGAAAAAGTTCAGAATAGAGCTGCTAGATTTGTAACTGGAAATTACTGCTTTGAAACTGGGAGCATGACTGGAATTCTAGGACAATTAAGATGGGAGTCTCTCAATAAAAGGAGAAGAGACAGTAGGCTCATACTCTTATACAAAGGTCTAAAGGATGCTGCCAGCATTCCAACAGATGACCTTGTTCCCCCCGCTAGGCAGTGTAGAAAGCACAATTCAATGACGTTTCAGACCCGTACTGCAAGAACGGATATTTATAAAGAATCGTTCTTCCCCCGAACCATTAGAGATTGGAATGCACTTCCCGATTCGATTATTTCGATGGCTGAAGGTGCTGAGGATTGTGTAGCCAAGTTTACATCTTTGGTTAGAGCTAGGGACTTACTTCCCGTATCACAGGTCCTGGTGTATGAATGTCATTTGGCAGGTCACCAGAAACAATTCTGAATCTGATTCTAACTACAAATACCAAGATTTTCGTGAATGCTCTGGTAAACGGCTGAAGTTCATGAAAAATAAAACTTGAAACAAAAGCGCGTTAGAAGCCTTTTACCGTTTTAAGCTGTGTCGTGTATGTGCGGCATACGAGGTATTACTCTTTGTTGAAGCGAGTCTGTGTCCCATATCAAAATAATCACGTGACTGTGACGTAGGCTGTCCGTCCTGATTTTAGAAACGTGTGGTACGTGTGAGTTTACGTTCCACTGACGACTAAGGTCATGCGGAGACGGGACCACGGTTTAAAGACTCTTTCAAAAGTCTGAAGAAGCGCGGAATCTAACCCAAAGCACCTGGTTTATGAGGCGAGTAGCCTAACCACTACATCACGGAGGCTCTAGAAATCAAGAATATTTTGCTGTGGATATATTTAAGCGACCTCTTTGATGTTGTTGTTTTTTTTTCGAGTGAAATAAGACATTTAATATACATGTACATCCTTTGTTACAGTTGACCCCAGTTTTCACTATAAACTGAAGTATATAAAGGGAGTGTAACGTGAAGCAATGTGTGATACGTCGATACAATGAAATCGTCTAAATGGCTGCATTTTTCTGTTGTTGTTTTTTGTTGTTGCTGTTGTTTTTGCATATCGAATCTTGACATCAATCGTATAGACACCGGCCTCGGTACCTAGAGTCGACTGGTGATCAGGGGGTCGCGGGTTCGATACCGACAGCCTTCTTCCGTGAAGATAAAACCATGATTTTTTTCTACGGTTTCCCCTCCTTTCCTCTGATTCAAGAAAGCCCGTTGTCAATTTCAGGCACAAGAAAGTGCACTGTACTGGTCAATAGCCTTTGTATAAGTTTGCCCAAGAAACTGGCCGACACGTTGTAACCTAAATAGTGTTGACTGGACCGCCAAACTCTAAACAACTTGTAAAGATAAAAAAATGACAACCATAGACGTCTCCTTTCCTTGAGGACGGCAGTCACCAGCATGCATTGTGGACCGGATGAAAAGGTTTTCATCAATTCATACATGGCACAAACTTTGGACTGGTCAATTGTCAGTTACAGGAGTGTCAGTTTCGTTATAGTTGTTGCAACTTTCGCAAAATTTTATGTTTAAGCAAACAATGTGAAACTGATCAGATGTCCTGTTCTGTGGCATCTGATCATGGCTCCTAACTATTTACCAGTGGCCTCAAATCGGGACACTTGGGGAATATATGGATTAAACGAAGAAAGAGAAACGAACGGAGCAAAAGTTTAGTTTGTTTGGAGTTTTTCGTCTCAGTCAACACTATTTAGATGATAACGAGCCGGTAAGTTTACTAGCACACTTCCTGGTGTATACATTCTTTCGCCAGAAACTGACAACTGTCCTTCTTGAATCAGTGGAAAGGACAGAATGAACGCAGAAAACATTACGACATCCGTGTGACATCCTTGTTGTACAGTGCATTTGTTCATACCTCTAAAAAGTAACTTTATGATGAAAATTTGTGATAATTTTCTTACTTATACGCCAAACAAATGCTTTGGGTGCTCGTTAGAACCGCCTCAATGAGGCGGTTCTAACGAGTACCCACAGCCTATGTCTTGGAGCAGAAATAAGAAAATTGATATTTACACCCGTAAACCCCAGTTTTCTCTGTATAAAGTGGTGTTTAGGGGATCTTTATTTCACGGACTTGTTCACGTGATGGATTTCATGACCAATCTCCACACAAGAAAGTTGCCGACCCGGCAGGTATCGAACCCGAGATCTTCTGATAATCAATCAGACAACGGAGCCTATGTTATATTCCTCATGAAAAGCAGGTGTCCATTTCAAAATTTAGGGGTGTCCGGATCACTGTTACTTAGAAAATGTATGACTTTTTTTTGCTGAAAAAAAATGTGAGCAGCTTTGCTGCAAAGCTGCTCATTTTTTTTTCAGCAATGAGAAATCGGACTTGCTAGAACAGTTAATGATTTCTCACCAATAACGAGCTCGTCGAGCCAACGATGCTTTGAATAACTTCAGTATTTACAAATTTCTGTTTTTTGGTTTTTCCCACCTGAATTGGGATAAATTGTAGACTGCATCACGTGAAAAAGTCCGTGAAATAAAGACCCCCCCCCCCCTAAACCCCACTTTCTATAGAGAAAATTGGGGTTTACGGGGGTAAACATTATTTTCCTTATTTCTGCTCCAAGACATAGGTTGTGGGTACTTGTTAGAACCGCCTCGGCGAGGCGGTTCTAACGAGCACCCCAAACCTATGTTTGGAGCAGGAATAAGGAAAATATCACAAATTTTCATCAGAAAAAAAATACCTTTTTTGGGGGTTTGAAAAATGCAACATATCACACGGATCCTCGATGTGTTATCACACGGATGTGTTATCGTAATGGAAATGTGGACATGTTGAATAGTTTCACATTATAGGTAGTCAGAAAAGTATGCGTAGAATGTTTTCCCATCCACCCATCAATGGATCATATTTTATTGTCTCCCGCGCATTCATCAACATCAACGGTTCAAGGTTTATGGCCGGGCACAGCCATGTCAGAAGAAACCTTCTTGCACACCAGACAAGGAAATCCGTGATTTTACCCTGGGATAGAAATTTATGTTCTGACCCTGGTGTTCCGACCCCGAATCAAATATAATCGCGTGTTTGATAAATGCACTGGTTGATTACAACCTCATGTGCAGCGTCGTCATGCGTGACGTCACTAAACATTCCTGTTTTGTCATCACAAAATGGCGGACGTCGGTAACCGAAGTGACAGCAGCATTAAAAATTCGCAATAGAAATGGAAGGTATGCAAGAAAAAGAATCCAATATGGGTGTGAGGGGTGGATAGAAAAATCCATCCCTCGGGATCACTGTCCGGCATCACTCGGCAAGCCTCGTGATGCCGGACAGTGTCCCTCGGGACGGATTTTTCTACCCACCCCTCACACCCATATAAGATTCTTATATTAGTTTTGTCGGGTAAACATTTTGTCCCAGTACAAAGCACCAAGAGTACTGATGGGTCGATTGTCTCTGAGTGTACATGTAGGTTGGAAAAATAGTCCTGAATTTAGAATCGAACTGTTCGGTTTAACCCTTAAATTCAAGTATTTCAAGCAAGCACAGTAGCCCTGACCAGACATTAATGTGGCGACTGATTAGGTATACACTGTTTGCCAATGCCCAAGTGCACGAGCACAGTCCAGAATTTACTTTTTACGCAGCGGTCTGGCGTTTTAGGGAAGCGACTATCGACGCTATAAACAGGATTTTGTTCAGGGTCGGCGGCAGTCAGGTGGTCAGTGATAGTCACGCGGACAACAGCAAGCATTATAACGTAGACTGCGGGTACTCGTTAAAACGCTTCATTGTTAGAAAAGTATTCAGTGCAATCTTTGTCTGAAAACAAATTATGGTAGCATTGTCCGTCAAAAATTCCCAAACTATTTACTTGGCATTTGTTAATGTAACTATTCTCTTCTTTATACATCGTATATTCAACCACCACAACAGATTCATCTTTCTGAATTAACAATATTTCATTGATGATGCTTGACCTCATATGCAACACAATCCGTGCTGGAAAAGTTATTACATGTATAACATTTTATCCAGCTGCAAACACTGTAGATCCATCGATGGCTTCTGATCAGAACCTACAATGTTTGGCATGGTTTCAACTCTCTCTCTTCTCCTCGCTAAGCCCCACCGCTACTTCCCAGTTCATGAATAAAAGTGATCAGAAACAGAGCCCCCTTCAGCGATCAGTTTCAACAAAAAAGATAATTCTACCTGTTGATGCAGGCCCGCACACAGGGTGGGGAGGGTTGCAAATACCCCCCCCCCCACCCCACACACACACACACTTTTTTGGAAAATTCTCAAACTCATGCAGTTTTTCAGCCTCTGCAAAACACATGAGATTCACACCCCTGCTCCCTACGGCCTGAATCATGTTCAAAACTCGACTCCATCTAACAGTTTTATGAATGGAATGTTCCGAAAGTCGTCCCGTGATAGCGTAACCTAGATTAAGATATTATTAATGTTTTCCTTTCATTACGTGAGTAACCTGGCATTCTAATTTTATTTCATTTAACCTTTAAATGCCATTATTTAAGCAAACAGTGTAGTCCCTGTGCAACCGGCTTAGAAGACTCCACATTCCCCGGCGTCTGCTCTGGGTATTTGGTGTTTGCCAAACCCAGCACACGATTCCTGTCCAGACTCTATAAATAGCTCTGACCTATATGTAACATCGATAGAAATAGCTCGACTTTTTCTATTTATACCTTTATATTGGTTTTCCAAAACCAGTGATGGTTACGTGAAAAACAGCATGAATTCAGATTTTGACATTTAGTAAATTTGGGTCGATTGTAAACAATCGGCCCAGTTAAGAGTCATCCTTGCTTAATCTTTGGAAGCCTCAATATTTTCATATGGGAATGACATGCGTGAATTTGCAGACTGGCCTTATTTGCAGCCCGCACCTAATTACGAAAACACGCCTATATAAATACATTGTAAATTTTGCCACCTAAAAATCGAAACTTTTAGACGACAAATTGTCACGGATATTTTTCTTATTTCTGCTCAAAATATAGATTGTGGGTACTCGTTAGAACCGCCTCATCGAGGCGGTTCTAACGAGTATCCACACTCTATATTTTAGAGTAGACGATGTGGCGGTTCTAACGAGTACCCCCAATCTATATTTTAGTGCAGAAATAAGGTTTACCCCTGTAAACCCCAGTTTTTCTATATAAAGGTGGGGTTCAAGGGGTCGAAATTATATAGGGGGAATTTTCGTGAATATTACGCTAACTCTCGCGCGATATGATGACAGTATTCTTATTTAGACTGCAAACATAGGTTGTGGGTGCTCGTTAGAACCGCCTCAATTGCTCGGCGTTTCTAACTAGTACCCACAACATATTTCTTGGAACAGAAATAAGAAAAGTAATGTATACCCCCGTAAACCCAGTTTTCTATATATAAAGTGGGGTTTAGGGGATGGACATTTTACGAACTTCTTGACGAGATGGTTATAAAACAAAATCGAGTTTTCACCTAAAGTTCCGTAATGAAATCTGATGACTGGGGGAGTAATAAATGTGAATAAATGCGGTTCAGTCCGTTTCAAATACATTTTGTAATGTGGACATACCCTTTTTCAATAAGCCGCGTCATGTGACATGGTGAAATATTTCATGTCTCCAAAAACGCTATTTTTCTTATTTCTTCTAGTTTCTCATTGAGGCGAGTACCCACAACCGATATCTTGGAGCAGAAATAAGAACAAAATAATGAATACCATTGTAAATCCCAGTTTTGTCTATATACAGTGGCTATATAAAGCTGGGTTTACATTACGATAACCGGCCCCGCCCATCGGGCTTGAAGAAATAGATGGGCTGCATGATGCTTCCACGCAGAGCACACGAGTACTGGTAAACCGCTTAGAGGATCTAAGTCTGCCCAGGCAAAGCGGTCTTATAAACCCTATTGTTTTCAATGGGCGGCAGAGCTTGAGTTGTCATTTCATCCCAATGTCGGGTAAAAGTCCCAACAAATCTCCAAAATGACCTTTACAGTGTTGACGGGGACGTTAAACCCCAAAACAAACAAACATTAAGATAACACACCCGTGCGACATATCTCCAAAATGGCTATTTTACTGATGATTTCTTATTTATACTGCAAACATAGATTGTGGGTTCTCATTTGAACCGCCTCATTGCGAGGCGGTTCTAACGAGTACCCACAATCTATGTTTTGGAGCAGAAATAAGAAAAAAAGGTATGCTCCCGTAAACCCCAGTTTTTTCTATGTGGTTTAGGAGGGGTGTTCATTTCACGGACTTGTTCACGTGATGGAGAGGTGCTGATCACACTCAATTATTAACCTGATGTACGGTAAAAATCCTATATTAAGACCACCTTTGGGACTGTTCAAAAGTGGTCTTTAAGACCACTTTTGAACAGTCCCAAAGGTGGCCTCTTAATTCCTAGGCACTAATTGTAGTACACACAAAGAATGGGCAACTGAAACCTTCTCAAGAAGCTTTTAAAAGCAGATTCAATCTTAATTTTAGGTGGCGTTACTGTTCTAAAGACCGCCCCCACCCATCGGGGCTTGAAGAAATAAATGGGCTGCATGGTGCTGCTACGCAGAGCTGAAACCGTCAACACACTAGTACTGGTAAACCGCTTAGAGGATCCAATCCTTCCAGGAACCGCGGTGCGAGGCGGACAGTTGGTTGGTTGATTTGAGGTTTAACGTCCCCGTCAACACTGTAAAGGTCATTTTGGAGACGTTGCTTCCCATTTTGTGGGACTTTTACCCGACATTGAGATGAAATGACAACTCAAGCCCTGTCGCCCAATGAAACCAATAGGGTTTATTAGCATCGACGGTCCGCCTCTCACCGCGGTTCCTGCACAGGCTTAGATCCTCTAATCGGTTTACCAGTACTAGTGTGCGGGCCGGATTCAGCTCTGCGTGGAAGCATCATGCAGCCCATATATTTCTTCAAGCCCATATGGGCGGGGGCCCGCGAGGCGGACAGACCATGCTTATAAATCATATTGGTTTCATTGGGCGACAGGGCTTGAGAAGTCATTATATCCCAAGTTTCGGGTAAAAGTCCCACAAAATTGGAAGCAACGTCTCCAAAATGACCTTTACAGTGTTGACGGGGACGTTAATCTCAAATTAAAAAAAAAAATGTTCTACAGGATAAACAACATTGTTTCCTAGGCTGAACTGTGTCACAAATGGTTATAGGCATGAAGACAGTTTTTCTCGCTGCGTGTCTCACCTGTATCTATTAATAGAAAAGATAAGGCGTAAGATGGAATCCAATACAATGGAAAAACTGGTAAATGTTGAAAGTTGATGAAAGTTCAGATAAGGTGATTTTTTTGACATTTTTATTTGCTAAGGTATTGTCCATGTAATATTGACGAAAAATTAAGCGTTTTCATCGGGATTTTTTTTTATTCCGAAATTAGCTCATTTCTTATTCTTTTCCTGTTGTACTCATACTATAAATAAAAGAGAAAAAAATGCGAGTTACAGTCATTTGAGTTGCAGGAATTTGAAAACATTAAGATATTTACTTTATTTGTGAAGCATTATCAAAAGGCATGGGCATTTCGTCACTTTTTATAAGTAAGTGACCATGCATTATACGCAATGGGATGAAATTTGCATTTCTTAAATTTGTATTTTTGAGTAAATTGTCAGTGCTTATATTGAGACAAGTGAGATTTACAAGTTTATTCACCATATTTTTATTAATTTGCGAGAGTATAAAAGCGATAACAAATAGAGGATATTTGAGCCAGCGCACGACAAAACCTACAATAAGACATGTGCACCCATCGAAGACTCAGATCAGCCTTCGCATCCATATAGTCTAACCAGAGACTTCTCTTGCTGCAAGAAGTAGCATTGGGCCCTTAGCTATCCTAAGAGCGCACAACGAAGACTCTGATCAGACTGCGCGGATGCGCAGGCTGATCTGAGTCTTATTGTAAGTTTTGCGATGCGCTGGCTCATTTTTTTTCAGCGTAAGATCGATTTTTATTTCACCGAATGAACACTGAAATAATTATTTCCGCGAGTGGCGAAGCCACGAGTGAAATAAAAATTAAACTTACACTGAACAAAAATCATATTTCCTGTTTCTTTCATGCTTTAAATTGTTATTTGTATTATTTGTAAGGCAGTTTCAAAGCGCCAGCCATCGTCACAGAGAACAACTTTTTCCAGGCCGATTTCGCGTCGATTTAAGAGTGTTCAGCGTGTTTACTGGGTATAATATTGGGTGTAAACTGAAAGTTTGCATCTTGAAAACAGCTTCGAATGTAACTTTATCAAATGTTTCTCTTGAAATTTGCATTTAAATAATGTCCGCAGTTGCTAACTTGTCTGGCGTCGCGTGCATTATTTACGTTGCGCAGGTGGAAATATGTGACGTCATCAACGTCGGAATGACGTGAAAACGTGCGTGACGTAGTTTCTGTCACACATTAATAACGCTTAGCTAATTGACTTTTCACAAACAGATAAATATGCTATTTTTGGGGAAACATCGAATTCACAAAGAGTGAAGAATGAAAATCGCATTTTTACTGTTTGAAACAGCGAAGATATCGATTTAGGTTTCACTGAGAATATTTTATTATACTGGGAGGTGGGGGGGGGGGGGGGGGGGAACCAAAGTTCGAGGACGTAAGCGACTTGACCGGTTCATATTTCTTTTAATCGCACTACATTAAAAAAGTTGGTAACAAAATATTCAAACAACATTTGGTGAATAAACTGTCAGACACAAACATGAAAATTAACGAGCAAACATCGACAGTGCTTATTATTTAACGAATGACCCATTTCCTAGTCATTTTCAAAATGGCATTTAAGTTTGAGGATGCAGTTGTCATGGGGATCATTAAGGTGCTGTGCGGGGTAAAAATAAAATGAAGGCATGTAATTGATAACAAGATACTTTTATTGTAAATAACATAAATTTTACTGGAAATCATTTGGAAAATGGTGATTTTTTTCACTCATTCTCCATTTGTGCTCAAAAGTTTATTCTTCTTCTAGATATCTGTTTAGTTCATTCTGTTCTATTCCATACGAATCCAAAAAATAGCTGCATTTTATAATTTGTTCATTGATATCTCCTTCAAACGAGAATTAGAAGTCCCAGGAACAAGAACAATTACCTAAAGTTTTGATTATTAAGGTTTCAATATTTCTTAAGAGCATCACATTCACTACTGCTCTCCATTTCCCAGAAGAAAAATGAAGCCTCTGAAGTAATAGGGACAGCAGGTATGTTTAGTTAAAGAATTTTCCCACATTGATCCTCATACGAAAATAATGGATAAACAGGTCTGCTGGTCTGTGTCAACAATAAACAAAGGACGCTTGATATTTCTGCCAGAATGTGTATGAATGAAGATAAAGGTTCCTTTTAAAAGGAAAGGCTTGCCTGGTTTTAAGGGTACTGTTCCTGGTGTAAATGTAGCCATATTGCCGCCACATGGATGTACGAGTTGATTCAGATGAAAGTACTGGTGAGGAAGCAAGTTGCACTGTTCTTGTTAATGGGACATAGACTTTTGATGCAGTGTACTCAAAGGCAATATATGGTTTATCTACACATTGGAATGGACAAACCCATGAGGTGTCAATTTTCTATGTGGCACTACCCTGACATTTATTGGAAGAAATATTTCAATGTTAAGGTAACTGAGACATTGACATGTGACCCAATGATCACATTCTCACTTTTGACCAACTATGATAGTAAGGGATCATTGTGATGACCCTGTTTTATTGAAATTTGCTCAGTAGTATCTGAATAGTAGTTGGAAGAAGACATTGTTAACAGACAGACAGGAGGAATAATGGACTTATGGAGCACGGACGATATGCGATTTGGCAAGTAGAAATGGACAAACAAAACAAAATAAATGTCCCTAACAGATTTATGAGAGACAATAATGTGGTGGAACACATCATACATACTGTTTGTTTTGCTAGGTTTTATGCCCGTTCAACAATCTTTCAGTCATATACATATGATCGGACACGATAAAAAAGACGTTTTTTTTACCTTTCACCTCTAAGTATGACCTTGACCTTTGAGGTACGGACCTGGGTCTTGCGCGTGACGCACTGTCACATTATGGTTAATATTTCTGCTAAGTAATATTTAAATCCATCCAGGTGTAAGAAATGTATAGATTGGACACAATAAAAAGACCCTTTTTGACCTTTTATCTCTAAGTATGACCTTGACCTTTGAGGTACGGCTGTGGGTCTTGCGCGAGACACTCCGTCACATTATAGTTAACATTATTGCCCAGTAATATTTAAATCCATCCAGGAATAACAAAGTTATTGATTGGACACGACAAAGACCCTTTTTTGACCCTTAACCTCTAAGTATGACCTTGACCTTTGAGGTATGGACCTGAGTCTTGCGCGCAACACTCCATCACAGTATGGTTAACATTTCTGCCAAGTATATATTTAAATCCATCCAGGAATAAGAAAGTTATGGAGGATAAAAAAAATTATGGACGGACAGACAGACGAACGGACAGAGTGATTACTATAGAGCACCCACACTATCAGTGCGGGGCCCTAATTAGTTTGTACATATACATTATGATTCAATGGAGGTTTCAGGCAGGTAAATAATAATTTTTAGTAAATGCTATTATTCTAATTTCTCACATGAAATTATTCAATTTCATTCGTGCAGGTAATTGAAAATGTGGAAAGTATAATATTCACCTGTATGTCCAATATGTACTCGCACATGTTATTGAAGGTAAACTGTATTGACGGTAGTGCTGAGTAGACCGTGGCCTAGTGGATAAATTCGCTTCGGTGTTTAGTTAAACTTTCGCACAGAAACGATAGCTCTGTCACTAGACCAGCTCTCACTAAACTGGTACCCTGTATTCTATTAAAATATGCGAAAGCTATTGAGTTATAGGGTGAGGGAACCAGAACACCGGAAAAAGCTGACTGTATCTCTGATTTTTGTTTTTAAAAAAAGCCGGAACCACTTTTCCAATCTAACTGGCTTGCAGCCGTCGCTGTCGCTGCAAGCCAAAATCATTGGGCTAAAGTTGGGTGCAAAAGTATTAACAAAAATGGCGGATTTTTGTAACTTTTTAATGTCTCAAGCAATATTTACCTCTCTGATCGGCATCATTATACTGCCAATTTTTTGGCTTGTATTTGTGGTTTGTTGTTGTTGATTTACGAGAGAGTAACATCAGTAGTAATTGATATATTTATATACAAATGCCGTCATCAAACTTGCGTCACCCTCGTAGTTGCATGACGTCACTAAACTCTGGCGAATCACTCACAAACAACAGGCTTCATGCTAAGTTTGTGAGTGATTCGCCGTAGTTTACACATCGATAAAACCCACAAAAATGCTAATTCATTCCTTATTATTCCAAATATGTCTTAGAAATATTAAAAATGCCACCAAAATGGTAATATTTTAGGAATTATTTCCAAAGCGTAAGAATGAACTAACCAACGGCCACGGCGGAATGATTTTTCTATGAGAAATTGCCATCTTTGAAAGAATCCCAAGCGAACAAAACATTATGTCTATATAAACCCAGTTTATTTGTCTTCTAACATTTACGTTTTAAATAGTTTTCCATCTTTTAATCGAACGATGTTGACGTCGTTTATGTACAATGACGTAACGCGCTTGTTCTAACCGTGCTCTTTGACATCACGTTATACTACTACCAGTCGCTAGGTTAAACGGATCTGTAATTCTCGCTCATGGAATTAATCGAAGACTTTTATTTCAACCAATCAAATTGCTTGAAACTTACATAATGATGCATCATGTGAACAAGTCCGTGAAATGAAGACCCCCATAAACCCCACTTTATGTAGAGAAAACTGGGATTTACGGGGGTATTCATTATTTTTCTTATTTCTGCTCCAAGACATAGGTTGTGGGTACTCGTTAGAACCGCCTCTATGAGGCGGTTCTAACGAGCACCCACATCCTATGTTTTAAGTATTTATAAGAAAAATATGAAGGATTTTCATCAGGAAAGTAGCCATTTTGGAAATATATAAAATGCGCTATGTCGTACGTGCGAGTTATCGCAATGGGAGAATTGGAATTAACATTCATTTTGAATAGCATGTAAAAAAAGGATTGTCTCACCTATACAGGGCAAGAATATCAGTTTGTACATTTATTTGACTTTTTTTTCTCCCGTAGGATACGGTTCAAACTTACTTATAAATTCAGAACGGTTATTTTACTGGTAAACATTTGTGACATTTTCTTGTATGAATTCTAAACATAGGTTGCTGGTTCTCGTTAAGGCCGCCTCATTGAGATGATTCTAACGAGTACCCACAACAAATGAGACGGCTCTTACGAGTACCCACAACCAATGTCTAGGAGCAGAAATAAGAAAAATAATGTTAACCCCAGTTACAAAATAATGTAAACACCAGATTAGTCTATACATCACGAAGACATGTCTATATAATTTTGACCCCCTTGAACCCAACTTTTACATAGTAAAATTTCTCCAAAATATAGATCGTGGGCACTCGTTAGAACCGCCTCATTGAGGCGGGTCTAACGAGTACACACAACAAATGAGACGGTTCTTACGAGTACCCACAGCCTATGTCTAGGAGCAGAAATAAAAAAAATAATGTAAACCCCAGTTAACACCAGATTTTTCTGTACATCACGAAGACACGCCAATTTAATTTTGACCCCCTTGAACCCCACTTTTACAACTGGGGTGTACAGGGGTAAACCTTATTTTTCTTATTTCTGCTCTAAAATGTAGAGTGTGGGTACTCGTTAGAACCGCTTCAATGAGGCGGTTCTAACGGGTACCCACCATCTATATCGAGGCGCTTCTAACGAGTACCCACAAACTACATTTTAGAGCAGAAATAAGAAAAATATCATAATTTTTCAATTGAAAATTTTCATTTTTTGGTGGTAAATTTTGCATTGTATTTGAATAGGCGTGTTTTCGTAATGTAATGTGTGTGTGTGTGTGTGGGGGGGGGGGGTTACAAGGGTGTTCATTATTAGTGAAACGTGATGTCATGCCGCTTTGTCTCATACACTGCTGATAATTTTCTTATTAAATCTTCAAAATGCATGCTGTGTGCACTCATTAGAATCGCGACGAAAATGGAAAATGTATCCCTGGGTTGCTAGAACTACGCCTGTCTCGGACAAATTTTTCATGATCCCATAGGTGTTTGAGCCATTGAAGGTCGACTGTTTAGCAGAAACATACACACTGGAAACTGTTTAACCCAGTTTGTACCAGCAACCCTACAACGGGTAGTTGGCAAAGAGTGCGGGCCCAGATCAGACGCCACAGAATGCGGGGACTAATCAGGGCCTACACTACTTGCAAAACGTTCTGCGAGTTTCCAAATAGATTTTGATGAAAACACAACCTGACACCCCTTAATTTTGAAATGGACTCCTGCTATATACAAAGAGGAAGATTCCATTTCGTACAAAAAGGGTTTGAGCAATTGAAGTTCCGCAAGTACTGAGTTTTTCTTTTTTGCTCTGTCACATCTGGGCCAGTTTGCATATGCATTTTTGAAAGCAGCTTGCGTTATCAATCAAAGCATATTGTTTAAATAAAAATCAAAAAAGAGTTCCTTTAAGAGCAATGAAAATATTCATAAGAAAGAAGATGGGTCATACTACGTAGTTTCGGCTAATAAAGCCTCATCAGTGACCCTGTAATGATCCGGCAACGAAAGCCAGAGGAAGCATACTGCAATTTTGCGAATTTCGAAAAGGCAGTCGATTCAAAGACTGCTATAAATCAAAATGAGGTCCAAATAATTAAAAACCTGTCTAGAATTTGAGTCTAAACTAATAATTTATTTCGGATTTCTCAGAATATTCACGCTGATCTCAAAGGACCAAAAGTAAAATATAAACTGCACTATGGTTGATGTACGGGGAGACGTCTTACGGCCGCCACACGGCACAACACCAGCTGCAGTAAAGGCAAATAAAAATCAACAATGAGTTAAAGCAATAAAGCAATTGGGTTAGAAAAATACAATGGCGGGACTAAGACCTCAACAAGGAAATATCTCAGGCTCGTTTTCAGTTTTTAAAACACATACTCGTCATACCCTCTCATGAAAATTAAATTCTGAGATTTCTTTTCGCCTAAGCGATAAATAACATCTTCATCTCGAGAACACACCTACATATGATTTTTACCCCCCTCGAACCCCACCTTTGTATAGAAAACTGAGGTTTACAGGGGTAAACATTATGTTTCTTATTTCTGTTCTAAAATAAAGATTGTGGGTACTCGTTAGAACCGCCTCATTGAGGCGGTTCTAACGAGTACCCACAATCTATATTTTGGGCTTAAATAAGAAAAATATCACAATTTTTCATCTTAAAATCTTCGTTTTTTTTGCGGCGGAAAATTTACAATGTATTTGTATAGGCATGTTTCCATAATGTCTTTTCATGATGGGGTAGCTCCACCTTACGTATTACATTTTTCTTTTCAATTTCATTATTACACGAATCTTCATTATTTGTTTAGCTTTGTTACTACATGCATATGACGGCCCCCGCCCATAGGGGCTTGAAGAAATATATGGGCTGCATGATGCTTCCACGCAGAGCTGAATCCGGCCCGCACACTAGTACTGGTAAACCGCTTAGAGGATCTAAGCCTGTCCAGGAACCGCGGTGCGAGGTGGACCG
This sequence comes from Lucinisca nassula, assembly GCA_963580285.1. NCBI lineage: Eukaryota > Metazoa > Mollusca > Bivalvia > Lucinida > Lucinidae > Lucinisca > Lucinisca nassula. Next base: position 177,378,697 of record OY757010.1, read on the forward strand.
TCCATGCTATTAAACCCTATTGGTTTCATTTGGCGACAGGGCTTGAGATGTCATTTCATCTCAGGGTCGGGTAAAAGTCCCACAAAATTGGAAGCAACGTCTCCAAAATGACCTTTACAGTGTTGACGGGGACGTTAAACCTCAAATCAAACAAACATGCATATGAATCGGAACTACGTTGCTGATATCCACGAGATTGCAACCGATCGCCCAAAAACCAGGTAACGGCTATTTATAGGCGCGCTATTTCTTATTTCTCTGAGGCATCAAGGTGCTATGTGAAAAAAGATTATTTTTCTGTAAATCAGATAACGAAAAAAGATTATTTTTCTGTAACTCAGATAAATCAGATATCGGGGCGGTTCTAACGAGTACCCACAATCTATATTTTAGAGCAGAAATAAGTAAAATAAGGTTTACCCCTATAGACCCCAGTTTTCTATATAAATGTGGGCTTTAAGAGGGTCAAAACTATATGGGAGCGCTGTGGTACAGTGGTAAAGTATCGGACTCGGGATCCAGAGGTACCGGGTTCGATCCCCACGAGCGGCAAACGTTGTCTCCTTGAGCAAGAGACTTTATCCACATTGCGTAGTACTGGTTTCTACCCAGGAAAAGAGGACCTCATGGAAGATTAGTACTAGTTTACTAAATGGGTTACCCTCTGTAAATAAGGTCGATTATTATTATTATTAGGCATGTTTGCGTGATGAACAGGCTAAGGCTCGGTGTAGGAGGAGTGCTAACAGTGCTTTGATTTGTTTGTTTCAGAGCTTATGGTTGCTACATTACTAAGTATGTCGGTAGTCGACATTGCAGACAGCCATCCCCATAGAAGACACCAACACTGTATTGACCAGTCGACACTCAACATAATCGACAATCCATGTCGCTCTCGACGTCACAGATTCATCGACATTCCAACCGTTATAGGAACGCATTTGGATTCAATAAAACTTATGCTCAATATTTTGAAGTTTGATGTTCAAACTCTACTTGATAATTTTGTAAGTATAAGTATTTTGTTTGTTTAATTTGAGGTTTAACGTCCCCGTCAACACTGTAAAGGTCATGCTGGAGATGTTGCTTCCAATTTTGTGGGACTTTTACCCGACATTGAAATGACATCGCAAGCCCAGTTGTCCAATTAAACCAATATGGTTTATAAGCATAGTGGGGCCGACTCACATCGCTTTGCCTGGGCAAGCTTAGATCCTCTAAGCGGTTTACCAGTAATCGTGTGCGGGTCGGTTTCAGCTCTGCGTGGAAGCATCATGCAGTCCATATATTTCTTCAAGCCCCGATGGGCGGGGGCCGAGGTACATGTACAGAACACAGTTAACTTCACTATACATCAAATAAGCAAGTCCGTACTGCGTGTAATGAACAACCCTTTAAACTCCACTTTATATAGAGAAAACTGGGGTTTGCAGGAGTAAACGTTATTCTTACTATGTTTGCTCCAAAACATAGATTTTGAGTACTCTTTAGAACCGCGTCCATGAGGCGTTTTTAACAAGCACCAACAATCTATTTTTGTAGCCATCACGTGAACAAGTCCGTGAAACGAACACCCCTAAAGCCCTGTTTATATAGAGAAAACTGGAGTTTACGAGGGTATATATTATTTTTCTTATTTCTGGTCCAAGACATAGGTTGTGGATACTCGTTAGAACCACCTCAATGTGGCGGTTCTAACGAGCACACACAACCTATGTTTGCAGTATAAATAGAATAACTATCACGGATTTTCATCAGAAAAGTAGCCATTTTGCAGATGTGAAAAAGCACTATGTCGCACGGGTGATAAATTATCACAGATTTTCTTCAGAAAAATATCAGTCTTGATGATATCGAAAAGAGCACTTAGCCACACTAGTATGTCATCCAAATAAGCTGGTTTTAGGGATGTGTGGCGTCTGTGCAAAATCTCCTGGTCCTCAACGCGAAAACACGCCTATATAATTTTGACCCCCTTGAACCCCACTTTTATATAGTAAAACTGGCCCGCCCCCGCCCATCGGAGCTTGGAGAAATAGATTGGGCTGCACGATGCTTCCACGCAGAGCTGATACCGACCGCACATGAGTACTGGTAATCCGCTTAGAACGTCTAAACCTGCCCAGCAAAATTGCTGCGAGACCATGCTTATAAACCCGATTGGTTTCATTGGGTGACAGGGACTGAGATGTCATTTCATCTCAATGATGGGTAAAAGTCCCATAAATTTGGAAGCAACGTCTCAAAAATGACCTAAATAGTGTTGATGGTGACGTTAAACCTCAAATCAAACAAACAATAGTACACGTAAAACTGGGGTAAACAGATCTTATTTCTGCTCTAAAATATACAGTTGAATTCCGATGGCTCGAACATCGATGGCTCGTTTACCATGGATGAGTCGAATCCGTTCTTGAGTCCCTAGCGAAATCCTCTATATAAGAAATAGTGGGGGATGATTAAGGAGATTTTAGTCTTTTATCTTTCAAATGTATGCTGTGGGTACTCATGAGAATTGCCTCGTTTAGGAGATTCTTATGAGTACACACAGCATACATTTTCATTACAGAACACCGAAAATAAGTCCAAAAGTACCTCGTTATGCCTCCTGGCAGTAAGCCTCAGTGGCTCGAACAACCCCTGTCTCGAACAGATTTTCGAGGTCCCAAAGGTGTTCGAGCCATTGAAGTTCGACTGTATTTTAAGGGTACTCGTTAGAACCGCCTCATCAGTGCGCAGTCTGATCAGCACCTTTGTGTTCGCTGTTTTGAATGTGCAATTATTATTTGAGCCCCGCCAAGCGAATTTGTGTCTTCGAGCATTCCGTCATGACAAATTTTAACTGCGCATGCCCAGCCATTCAGAGGGGCCAGAGATATGGCTTTCTGTCTGAAGGTTCCTCTTGATTCACTGCTTGTATGAGCGAGCAGCGAAGGTTCTGGCGGTACTGCGTGGATGCGCAGGCTCGCCTGAACCTTCGCTGCTCGCATAGGCGATAAGTACCAAAATCGCTTGACGGGGCCCATTTATTTCTAAAAGTTCCACACTCCAACCAGTCTGCGTAACTTATCATAACGAAATGGCCCCCGCCAATCGGGGCTTGGAGAAACAGATTGGGCTGCATGATGCTTCCACGCAGAAATGGAACCGACCCCACAAACCGCTTAGAAGGTCTAAGCCTGCCGAGGCAAAACGGTGCGAGTCGGACCGTCAATGCATATAATCCCTATTGGTTTCATTGGGCTGCAGGCTTGAGATGCCGTGTCATCACAATGTCGGATAAAGGTTCTAAAAAAATGGAAAGCAAAATCTCCAAAATGACCTTAGTAGTGTTGACGGGGACATTAAACCTCAAATCAAACATAAACATCACGAAAACACACCTGCATAATTTTGCCCCCTAAGACCCCACTTTTATATATTAAAAGTAGGATTTAAGGGGTGGTACATGAATTTTCTTATTTCTGCTAAAAAACATAGATTGTGTGTACTCGTTAGAACCGCATCACCGAGGCGGTTCTAACGAGTGCCCACAATCTATGTTTTGTATAGAAATATTAAAAATATCAGCACTTTTCTACGGAACTCGGGAAGGGACATGATTTTTTTTTATTTTATAAGTTGTGCGCCCAAGATATTATCTGGTGCGGGCAAGCTATAATCTTGTTCGGACAAGATTTTATCTGTGCGGACAACATATTATCTTGTGCTGACAAGATATTAGCTTGTGCGGACAACATATTATCTTGTCCGCACAAGATATTATCTTGTCCGCACAACATATTACCTTGTCCGCACAACATATTATCTTTTACGGACAGCATATTATCTTGTGCAGACAGAGATATTATCTTGTACGCACAAGACATTAAGTTGTGTGAACAAGATATTATCTTGTCCGCACAAGATAATATCTTGTCTGCACAACATAGATCTTGTGCGGACAAGATATCATCTTGTTCGCAGAACTTAATATATTGTGCGCACAAGATATTATCTTGTCCGCACAAGATATGATGTGCGTACAAGATAATATGTTGTCCGAACACGATAATATCTTGTCGGCACAAGATAATATCTTGTTCGCACAACTTCCCAAGATCTATGTTGTGCAAACAAGATAATATGTTGTGCGAACGAGATAATATCTTGTGCGCACAAGATCGTACGTTGTCCGCACAAGATAATTTATGCTGTCCGCACAAGATAATACATTGTGCGCACAGCATATTATCTTGTCCGCACTGGATGATATCTTGTTCGCACAAGTTAAGATCTTGTTCGCACAACATTTAAAAAAAAAATTCACGTTCCTTCCCGGGTTCCGTACATTTCAGCTGAAAAATTCATTTTTTGGTCGTAATGAGATATAGTTTTGGCCACCTGGTCGCACACGCCGAGGGCAGGTTTTGTCCTGATGGGGAAAAAAAAAACTAAAAAAAAAAAAAAAAAACAGTAACTACAAAATAGCGAAATAGATACAGTTTGGGAGCATATCTTATCCTATTTTTGTTCTGGCCTCGCCAAGGGAAATTGCGACTCATTTATTTATTTTTATGTGAAATACGCAATATTATACAGCGAAAAAAATATGGTTTACAGTATATTTCTTATTTCTGCCGGCTCCAAGGCATTGATGGAAGGTCTCGTTAGAACCGCTTCATTGAGGCGATTATAACGAGTACACACAACCTAATAAGAAAAATATCACAGTTTTCATCAGAAAAAGAACCGCATCATGACGATAACTCACCAATACGACATAGTGCATTTTTCAAATCTCCAAAAATGGCTACTTTTCTGATGAAAATCCGTGATATTTTTCTTATAAATGCTCATAACATAGGTTGTTTGTGCCCGTTAGAACCGCCTCATTGAGGCGGTTCTAACGAGTACCCACAATCTATGACTTGGAGCAGATATAAGAAAAATAATGAATACCCGGTAAACCCAAGTTATCTCTATATAAAGTGGGGTTTAGGGGGTCTTCATTTCACGTCTTGTTCGTGTGATGTTGTAAGAAGCCACTCTGTCACACGCGTGGAGTGTTTACGTAATGTTTATTTTTCAGGCGTGCACATTAACTAGCGGCTGCAGTCACTCTCTGGTCACGCAGATAGCGGAAGGTACAGAAGAAACAGTTGGAAATATTAGTGTAAGTATTTTTTTTATTTTTTTGGTTTTACGGCCCTTTCAAGATTATTTCACTCATATCGAGCCGATCGTTAATCAGAGGTTGGCGAAAACCGGAGTCCCCGGAGAAAAACCACCTGACCTTCCGTTGCAGAACTTGGCGTCTCACATGTGATCAGAGCGAGGCTCGAACCACAGCGGTGAGAGACCTAATGATCAAGAGTCAGCGCTCTTAACCATTAGGCCACGGAGGCCCGTCAAATTAGTGTAAGTGGGATCATAAGTGTGGCAAGACAAGTGCACAATCATCACGTAAACAAGTCCGTGAAATGAACACCCCTTTATACCCCACTTTATATAGAGAAAACTGGGGTTTACGGGGGTATATTAAGACCACCTTTTGGGCTGTTCAAAAGTGGTCTTAAATTCCTTTATTAAGACCACCTTTGGGACTGTTCAAAAGTGGTCTTTAAGACCACATTTGAACAGTCCCAGAGGTGGTCCCTGACCAAGAAAGAACAACTCATCATGTGAACAAGTCCGTGAAATGAAGACCCCCCTTTAAACCCCACTTTATATAGAGAAAACTGGGGTTTACGGGGGTGTAAATTATTTTCTTATTTCTGCTCCAAGACATAGGTTGTGGGTACTCGTTAGAACCGCCTCAATGAGGCGCTTCTAACGAGCCCCCACAACCTATGTTTGCAGTATATACATGTATAAGAAAAATATCACGAATTTTCACCAGAAAAGTAGCAATTTTGGAGATAAGGAAAACGCACTATGTCGCACGGGCGTGTTAACTATCGTAATGAAATCTTTAAACCACGGTTTGAACTTGAAACCCCAGTAAGGGATCTGAAAACTTCAAACTACCGATTCCAAGAAAACATGCACAATAATTCTTTAAACCACGGTTTCAACTTTTAAACTGGAGTTTTAATTAATTTTCTTATACCTTTACTTCAATCATTAGTGTTAAAACTTTAAACACCAGTTTCAGCGCTAAGTGTACAATAAATCTTAAAACCACTGTTTGAAGTTTAAAACTCGGGTTAATTAAGACGCCTTTAGCTGAATATTCATTTAAGCCACACCCATTTCTGTCTATCAACCAATCAAATTACTTGATGTAATTTATTGCTACAAATTCATAAATTGAATGTCAAACAGTGCAGATCCTGATCAGATGGCTTCTTCAGAAGCCATCTTATCTGGATCTACACTGTTTGCAAAGATAGGGGTTGTCGTGAACAGAAAGATAAGGGTTAAGATGCCTTTTGCACAATAAACATTTCAATACAAGGCAAGTTCATGCTTAATCTTAAAACCACAGTTTGAACTAGAAACCCCGGTTAAAATTTCAAACTAATGAGTGAAAACTTCAAACCACGGTTTCAAAGAAAAACTGAATATTTCTTTAAACCATAATTTCGAGTTTCGAACTAGGTGCCTTCAAACCGCCGTTTCAACGCCTGTTGCAAATTAAATGCTTAAACCCCAGTTTGAAAGTTGAAACCGTGTTTTAAAGAACTATTGTTCAGTTTTTTTGTTTGTTTTTTTTTTGTTTTGTTTTGTTTTTTAAAAATGGTTTGCAGTATTCCAAATAGAAGTCAAGGCAATGATCAGGAATCGATACAACTAACCCACAGTAACAATTTATTACGAGTGTTGAAGTCAGTTACATGACTAGACTAGACACTCTGGGAAATCAAATGAATTGCGAAATATAAACGCCATAGGATACCGCACGAGGAACATCACCACCCAAGAAAGGAAAATTTACAATCTCAAAATCAAAATCATCGCGTTTATCATAAATTTTGCAAGAAACAAACCCATCTACAATATAGAGGTGTAAATCCAAAAACGAGGCATCGGTATCGGAAGAATTTGCTTTATTTAACTGAAGCTGGGAGTGGGGGTAAATTTGTGTTTGAATACTTCAAACTGGGATTTCGAGTTCAAACCGTGGATTAAAGATTTATTGTGCAATTCGCTTGCCACACATAACCATCTCATTACGAAAACACGCCTATACAAATACAGTGTTACCTTTATCGCCGAAAAACTGAAAATTTTATGATGAAAAATTGTGATATTTTTCTTATTTCTGCTCAAAATATAGATCGTGGGCACTCGTTAGAACCGCCTCACCGAGGCGGTTCTAACGAGTACCCACAATCTATATTTTAGAGCAGAAATAAGAAAAATAAACTATACCCCCGGAAACCCCAGTTTTACTACATAAAAGTGGGGTTCAAGGGGGTCAAAATTATATAGGCGTGTTTTCGTGATGTCATTAGGATAACATATCCATGAGACATTAAATCATTGGGTCGATTTTTATCAATGGACCCGAAGTTACTAAGCATAAATAAATCTTCACGTAACTATCATCTATTTGAACCAGGTAACTTGTTCATAGACAATAGCAACATGGCTATCTATAGAATCTGCATAGACTGGAATCATCTGGAGGGTTTGGCAAATAGAAAGCGGTGTCTGATCAGGGTCTATACTGTTTGCTTACAGTAGATTGATTGAAGGGTCAAACGAAACAGCTTTAGTACCCTTTCAGGACCGTTTTACAGCCTTCACCCAGTGACAATCGACCAACCAGTGCTTTCAGTGCTTTGATTTTTTACTTTTGAGTCATTAGACATGATGTGATGTAGGCCAGTATTCTCTGATCGGTGTATTCGTCATGGCCAGTGACTCAGTAGTCAACAATTGTTTTATTATATAATGATTGATATGGGCTTTACATGTTGTGAGAACAAGACAATATCTTAAGCATTATCTTTTTCGCACAACTTAATATCTTTTGTGTACAACATAATATCTTGTGCGCACAAGATAACATCTTGTTCGCACAACTTAATATCTTGCCCGCACAACATATTATCTCGTTAGCACAATTTAATCAGAGGCATATGATGTTATGTTGTCCGCACAAGATCTATGTTGTGCGAACAAGATACTATCTTATGGCTAATATCTTGTACGCACAAGATATAAAGTTGTGCGAACAAGATATTATGTTGTCCGCACAAGATATTTTATGTTGTTCGCAACTTAATATCTTGTTCGCATAACATATTAAAAAACAAAATGCATGTCCCTTCCCGGGTTCCGTAAAAAAATAATTTTAGATGACCAGGGACCAGTTGTTCAAAACTAACGCTGTCGTTAGTTAACGTATCGTTAAAACTTTGATCATGCAATATGGCAAATATTCTAATATTGTTGCTGAAAAAATACGAGCAGCTTTTGCATACGCAAAAGCTTGTATGCAAAAGCTACTAACATTGTTTCAGCAAAAATAAGAACATTTTATATATTGTTCTTGCTACACCAGTTAACAATATGACCACTAACGAGCTCGTTAAGCTAACGAGTCTTTGGACAAATGGACCCTGGTGGAATTTTAGTTATATCAAACATTAGAGATTGCGGTTGAAACCAGTGCATAAACGTCTATTTATAGATAATATGAGCCCCGCCAAGCGAATTTGTGTCTTCGAGGATTCCGTAATGACAAATTTTAACTGCGCATGCCCAGCCATTCAGAGGGGCCAAGGATATGACTTTCTGTCTGAAGGTTCCTCTTGATTCACTGCTTCTATGAGCGAGCAGCGAAGGTTCTGGCGAGACTGTGCGGATGCGCAGGCTCGCCTGAACCTTCGCTGCTCGCATAGGTGATAAGTACCAAAATCGCTTGACGGGGCCCATATATTAATGTGCATTCTTTCATATATCCGAAATATATACCTTTCTGCTTTAAAAATAGATTGTAGGTTTTTGTTTGTTTGGTTTGAGGTTTAACGTCCCCATCAACACTGTAAAGGTCATTTTGGAGACTTTTACTCAACCTTGAGATGAAATGACTTCTCAAGCCCTGTCGCCCAATGAAACCAATAGGGTGGGCCGACTCTCACCGCTTTGCCTGGGCAGGCTGATATCCTCTAAGCGGTTTACCATTTCTAGTGTGCGGGTCGGTTTCAGCTCTGCGTAGAAGCACCACGCAGCCCAAATATTTCTTCGAGCCCCGATGGGCGGGGGCGAATATAGATTGTAGGTACATGTACATGTACTTGTTAGAACCGCCCTCTGTCGGTTCTATCCAGCACCCACAATCTATGTTTATGAGCAAAAGTAAGAAGTCTGATGTATACATGTGTTAACCCTAGTTTCTCTATATAAAGTGGGGTTTGCAGGCGTGTTAATTTGACGGTATTGTAAACGCGAAGGTCAGAAGTGGGGATTCGAACATAGATAGGTGTTTTCGGTTTCGACCGGCCTCGACATGCTTTGGGTCGGAAGCGCCTACATGCATATCGAATCCATAGGCAAAAAAAAGTTTGGCAGGTTTCAATTTATTAATTACAGAGAAACTGAAGAAAAAATATGGGCTGCATGATGCTTACACGCAGAGCTGAAACCGACCCGCACATGAGTACTGGTAAACCGCTTAGAGGATCTAAGCCTGCTCAGGCAAAGCGGTGCGAGTCGGCCCGTCATTGCTTTTAAACCCTATTGGTTTCATTGGACGGCAGGGCTTGAGATATCATTTCATCTCAATGTCGGGTAAAAGTCCCACAAAATTGGAAGCAACGTCTCCAAAATGACCTTTACAGTGTTGACGGGGACGTCAAACCTCAAATCAAACAAAACAAACTTATTTAGTATGTTTCAGTTATTCTTTCTTTGTGTTTTCTCTGGTCAGACGGACCACCTTTGAGGCTGTTCAAAGGTGGTCTTTAAGACCACCTTTGAACAGCCCCAAAGGTGGTCTTAATAGAAGAATTTTACTGCATTATACTTAAAGTCAGGCATTTTTCATTTGTCTGTCAAGCAATATTGCCGACATGTTGATCAAACTTGTGATTTTCAGATTGGCTTACATGACCAGAACTGTATTTCAGTTGTAGTGTGTGTGTGTGTGTGTGTGTGTGTGTGTGTGTGAATTCGGGTTTAACGTCGCTTTCAACAATTTTTCAGTCATATCACGACGGTGTCTGGTTGCGACAGGGAGCTCAATGCTCACGTTTATAGTGCTGCCTCACTGAAGTATCATGTCCCAGACACATTACATGATACCACACCCAGTCACATTATCCTGACACTGGATCAACCAGTCCTAGCTCTACCCCGTAAATCTGAGTGTCAAGCGAGGAGCAGCTAGTACCATTTTTAACGACTTTGGTATGTCGCGGCCCGGGATCGAACCCGAGACCTCCCGTTCCCCGGAGCGGACACTCTACCAACTGAGCTATCGGGGCCGGTCATTTCAGTTGTAGCCTTCCTGTTATGTTGTAATTATGTTGCAGAGGAAACACTAATCTGTTTTATCTCTTACAGGTGTTGGGAGGACGCAGATTTACGGTCGAGGTTTTACAGATAATAAATGAGTATTATGCAAATATCACTTTTATCGTAAATAAAGTGGGAAAGCTAAAACGAGATTTAATTTTGCGAGCTGACAATCCAACTGATACAAACGGTTACACATTATTAAATGACATGCGGACAGTGATGTGCCAGATACGGCATAATATAACAGGCACTGATTTAAGCGTTATGAACAGTGTTATAGGCAGCGGAAGTCGGTACATCACTTCGCCATGTATCGGTATGACTAGTGATACGTTTTACGTGTATGCAATACATGTCCTTAGTAGTTTCAAACAGCTGATAGTCAATGTGAGTCGACGCCTAGATGAATGTTAAACAGTCGAGCTACATTGGCTCGAACTCTGGGACCAAATTTGTTCGAGACAGAGGTAGTTCGAGCCACGGGGGTTACTCAAAGCGCCATTCCAGGAGACATAAGACCACAATTCAGGTCTTCTCAATGTTGTGTGAATAAATGAGATAAATGTATGTTCTGCGTACTCATTAGAATTCTAATGAGTACACACAACATATATTTCGAAGATGAGGCGATTCTAGTGAGTACACACAGCATACATTTCAAAGATATAATAAAAATAATCCCTAAAATATGTGTATTGACATATGGAATGGTGGAAAATGCCCCAAGGCACCCATTTCGAATCAGGAACAGTTAACAATTTATGGGTTTTCGAGTTCTTGGAGTTCAGTCACTCTCTATGGCAAATTTTAGTTTTGTGGTGTATGCCTTGCTTCCAAAGGATAACCTTTTTTTAGAACAATTTTTTATATTATTATATGACATAGTTTTAGGGCTTTTACACCCGATATGTGTTAAGTACTTTTATTTGCTTTTATTTTACCATGTCTTTCAGAATCAATTTTAAACCGTTCTTTTTTCATCTTTTGAAAAATCATATATTTTAGTATTAAAGCCACATATTTTATATTAAACTGATACGTTTTATATTCAGCATTGTTGTTGTATATGATTTCCTGCCCACCAAGCCTACCTCTATCACCCAAACCCTACCCAACCCGTCGGCCATTTAGTTTGGTTTCAAGTCTGCTTTGTAGCATATAAGTGCGCTGGGCGTTAAGAGGTTAGCCAACTACAACCTCATTTCAAAAACATGCCAATACAAATACATTTTAATTTTTTCTGCCGAAAAAAAAAAAAAAAAAAAAAAAAACAGAAAAAAAAGACGAAAAATTTAATAGGAAAACTTGTGATATTTTTCTTGTTTCGTTACGAAAACACGCCTATACAAATACATTGTAACCTTTATCGCCGAAAAAATGAAAATTTTAAGATGAAAAAATGTGATATTTATCTTATGTCTGCTCAGAATATAGATTGTGGGTACTTTTTAGAACCGCCTCATCGAGGCGGTTCTAACGAGTACCCACAATCTATATTTTAGAGCAGAAATAAGTAAAATAAGGTTTACCCCTGTAAACCCCAGTTTTACTATATAAAAGTGGGGTTCAAGGGGGTCAAAATTATATAGGTGTGTTTTCGTCATGATTTTAGAGCAGAAATAAGAAAATAGGTTAATACTCTACAAACCCCAGTTATACTATATAAAAGTGGGGTTCAAGGGGGTCAGACTTATATAGGCGTGTTTTCGTGATGTGTTACATACGTTACTCGTCAGATTTGTAAAAACGTCATCACTATTGTACGTTACGAAAGGACATTTTCCATTAGATATTCTACTTGATTTTATCAAGGTTATGTAACTCTGTGGAATATCTAAGTGTGTGTGTGTGTGTGTGTGTGTGTGTGTGTGTGTGTGTGTGTGTGTGTGTGTGTGTGTGTGTGTGTGTGTGTGTGTGTGTGTGTGTGTGTGTGTGTGTGTGTGTGAATTAACGTCGCTTTCAACAAATTTTCAGTCATATCACGACGGTGTCTGGTTGCGACAGGGAGCTCAATGCTCACTTTTATAGTGCTGCCTCACTGAAGTATCATGTCCCAGACAAATTACATGATACCACACCCAGTCACATTATCCTGACACTGGGTCGACCAGTCCTAGCTCTACCCCGTAAATCTGAGTACCAAGTGAGGAGCAGCTAGTACCATTCTTAACGACTTTGGTATGTCGCGGCTCGGAACCGAACCCGTGACCTCCCGTTCCCCAGAGCGGACACTCTACCAATTGAGCTATCGGGGCCGGTATTTAAGGGTGTGACTTGGTGTAGTGTGTGAAATAGGTAAATCATTACGAAAACACGCCTATACAAATACATTGTAAACTTTACCACCGAAAAAAAAACTAAAAATTTAATATGAAAAATTGTGATATTTTTATAATTTCTGCTCAAAATATAGATTGTGGGTACTCGTTAGAACCGCCTAACGGAGGCGGTTCTAACGAGTACCCACAATCTATGTTTAAGAGCGGTTAAGAAAAAAAATCAGGATTACCCTGCAAATCCCGGTTTTATTATATAAAAGTGGGGTTCAAAGGGATCAGTATTAAATAGGCGTACTTTCTTGATGTAATGCGAAATTAAGTCTTTCTTCTTGAAACGTGTGTGATGCCATTTTGATCTCTTTTTCAGCAAAAAAAAAAAAAAGTTCGTGAAATGAGAAAAATTAGGTTTGGAAGGGTATACCCTTTTCTTTATTTTTTTTATAAAAACAGATTGCTAGTGCTCCTTAGAATCGCCTCAACTTGATGAGGCGGTTCTAACGAGCATCCACAATCTATGTTTCAAGCACACACATACGAGGAAGACAAAATATTAACAGTAAACGTCGTTTTAAAGTCATAAAGTAAAGCAATGTACATGAGTGTGTTATCCTTTATGTGTGCTGTTGGTTTCACATGTCCAAAACTTAAGAATGTTTCTAGTTTTTTTTTTGTTTTTTTTTTTTCGGTTATATATACGGTGCACCAATAAACACGATTTTATTTGTTTATTTGGTTTTCATTTGCCCTATTACTTGTTGAACTTAAGTTTATCCCTATATAAGGTGGGGTGATAAGGCTATCTTTACAAGAATTTGTTTACATAATAGTCTCGCAGAAAATTTAAGGAGTTAAAAAAAAGTTTCTACGAAACTTTGGAAGTCATTACGAAAACACGACTATACAAATACATTGTAAATTTATCGCGGAAAAATTGCAAATTTTGAGATGAACAGTTGTGATATTTTTATTGTTTCTGCTCAAAATATAGATTATGGGTACCACCTCCTCGAGTACCCACCATCCATATTTTAGATTAGAAATAAGAAAAATACGTTTTTACCCCTGTAAACTCCAGTTTTACTATATTAAAGTGGAGTTCAAGGTCCCAATGTGTCCCAAAAGCTGCAGACCAAGTTTCAAGGTCATCGGCCATTTGGTTTTTCAAAGGATTTTATACCATCTTTTACCGCAATCTTAGTCATGTGATCCAATCCAATGAACAAGTTTTTATTTCATCATCCTCGAGAGGCCCTACATATACTTTGATTTCATTCAGCATAGCGGTTACACTTGAAATGAAAATAAAAGTATTGAATTTGAGGCATCCAGAACAAAGACATTTATTGACCTCTGGATTCAATAATCTACCATTCAACTGACTGCAAATATCAGGCTACAACAGAATCAGAAAATCAACTGTTTTGATGTTGTTGTTGTTGTTGTTGTTGTTTTCTTATACAAATGCCTAAGTGACAAAATTTCAACTTGCCGTACAAAAAAGCTCAAGGCCAACGAACGGTCATCATTTGAATAAATTTTGTAGGGCCCAGGTATCCAATGCTGAATACCAAGCTTCAAGGTTATCGGCTAACTGGTTCTGAAAAGAAATATTTTACGTCTTCTCCCATATATGGGCATAACGGCCATCTTTGTCTTCTGATCCAGTTCCTAAGAACAAACTTTTGTTCCCCCCGCTCCGTGGAGGTTTAGAAAGTAATCTGGTTTTAATTGGTTTTAATTGGCCACGTAGTTTCAGAGATGTATGAAAATATTGATATTGATGACTGACAACGGCGGCGGCTAACGACGGACGGCTGTCTATGCTATAAGCTCTCGAGGAGCCTTCACATCACGAAAACACTACTGTATAATTTTGATCCCCTTGAACTCCATTTTTATATCGTAAATCTGGGGCTTACAGGGGCAAAGCTTATTTTTCTTATTTCTGTTCTACAATATAGATTGTGGGTCAATCAGGCCGTTCGAACGGGTACCAACGATCTATATTTTGAGCAGATATAAGATAAAAATCATCGTTTTTGTTTTTTCGGCGATAAAGTTTACAAACTATCTGTATAGGCGTGTTTTAGTAATGAGTTCTGGTGAGCTAAAGGTGTGGGTGGGTTAAAAGGGTGTTTTGTACACGCACTTGTTCATATGACAAGAAAAAAGGTTAATACCGTATAAACCCCAGTTTTACTATATAAAAATGGGGTTCAAGGGGGTCAGACTTATATAGGCGTGTTTTCGTGATGCTGTAATGATTTAATTCAGTTTTGTGTCGTTTGATAATTTTGCATCTAGCCGTAGAATTTATATCGTAGTATTTATCAAATGACCTCGCGTCTGAGAGTGTAATAACGCCATGTATTATTTTCGATAATCCACTAGTGGATTAAATATGCAAATTAGCTAGATACGTCCCGTAACGTTACATGTACGACGTCCTTAACGACGTCGCGTTTACTAATGGCGGAATATTGATATTTTTGTAAACAATCGTGAATAAAATGCGTTTTAAATGTCATATGATAAATAGAATTTTGCATTCGTGCTCATGTATTATTGAATTCATTAAACTCGTTGAGGAAAAAGGATAAAATGCTCGGCAAAGCCTCGCATTTTATCCCTTTTCCTCAACTCGTTTAATAAATGCTCGGCAAAGCCTCGCATTTTATCCCTTTTCCTCAACTCGTTTAATAAATTCAATAATATATGAACACTCATGTAAGATCTTCTATTTATTTTCCACTGGTTGTGCAGAAATATCACTTACAGAATGACCTGCACGTTTAAAATGACGGTACATAAAGTGTCAGTTTTTTGGGCTTTCTCTTTCTACGATAGTGTTCGTTAAATCGTGTTTTCAACATACGGTTAGTTTGCCCGACGTACTGCATTTCACAGTTTCTAGCGCGTCAAGTCATCACGTATATCAAATCTGTAAACTGGCAGGAAGCGTCTACAGTTTAGAGATGAAGAAACGGTAGACGCAGTGCATAAATGCGAACAGCACCTGCACCTCTCAGCATTGCACTTAGAAATACTAGGATACATTCCACTCCTTATGAACGGATTGGTATATTTTCGAA
This sequence comes from Lucinisca nassula, assembly GCA_963580285.1. NCBI lineage: Eukaryota > Metazoa > Mollusca > Bivalvia > Lucinida > Lucinidae > Lucinisca > Lucinisca nassula. The sequence continues at coordinate 177,394,520 of OY757010.1, forward strand.
GGATGTGCAATTTGAGAGGAGATAGTCTAACTCTATAATTGTTTTAAACACATTAGTATTGCATGCTGCACCGAAATTAACGTAAGCAGCAGAAAAAAATTTAATGATCTGACCAATACCGACGACAACATAGTTCTAAAATAATTTATACACCTCCTAAACCTAAGACGTCTTTACGTCACCTTAAACTAGGTATTCAAGAATTTCATAAGAAGTTTGGTTTGGCTCCAGCAGATAAGGCCTCTAACAATGCGGTCGTTGTTTGACAGCTTCACTATGTTAACACTCTTCAGCAAGAACTTGGTGGTACTAAGGCCTCTGAACTGCAGCCTTTAGCTGCAGAGAGGGGTTTAGTTTATGACCACATTTGTCATTCAGCCACCAAGTTTCCTGTCTGTGTTACAGAAGGCCAAGACAAGCTTCCTACGTTATATTGGTTCCCTAAACTTCATAAAAGACCATACAAAGCACGTTTTATTGCAAATTCAAGCTCTTATACCGCCACTAAACTCTCTGAATTATTAACTTCATGTTTAACTGCCATCAAAAAACATGTGATAAAATATTGCGACAAAATAGAAGTGGAGGCAATGATCAGGAATCGACACAATTAACCCACAGCTCCCAGCAGAGACACCAAAGGGAAAGAAACACAAACATGAAACAACAGACCCAAATGGAAACATCAACAGCGGAAAGCCAAAAGGGCAGTTGCTTTCCTACAGAATTGCCAATAGGCTATCCAAAATAAAATAATATAAGCGACACAAACACCCAAAGACAAACCATAACAAAAATAAACCGCGACAGAAGAACCGCATTGGAACGGTCAGCGGAAACGAATTCCACTGGGGGGCTTAAATCGATTTTACGTGGTCACAATCCTCGACCTTACTTCCGTCGCGATTAAGACAAATACTTTGTTCAGTCCGCATGAAGGCCTCCTAACTCATCAGTGCAACATCTCCGCGAACACAAAAAATCAAACAACCACAGAGATGAAACAACGGTGAGGACTCGACAGCAAGAAACCACTGAAATGCCGGAGCAAAAGAAAACCAACAGTTAGACCCCGATGGGCCCAACCAGAAACAGAGTATCAGGCACCAACCAACGTTACATTGAATTAGATCGCTCGGACGGTTTCAGCGTAAAGGTGTATTGAGAAATAGAGCGATCTTATTCAATGCAACGTTGCTTGGTGCCTGATAATCTGCGTTTCTTTCCCTTTGGTGTGTCTGATGGGAACTGTGGGTTAATTGTGTCGATTCCTGATCATTGGCTTCACTTCTATTTTGAATCAGTACAGAAAATGCAGAATGTAACCTAAGGGGATCCGGAGATATTGTAAATGTAAATTTATTAGTGATACAGGGTGTCCAAAAAGTAAGTTAACAGTTTTGACGAGATTTTAATACATCATAACGTTGTGAAAGCGGTATAAAATTTCTCACAGACATAGCATATATCCTTAAGTTTTTTCTTATAAAATTTCATACAAATCCATTAAAGCATAAAAAAATAACAAACATTCTAACATGACGTTAACGTTTTTCCCATTGAACCCAGTGGAAACGTCAGCGTTTGCAAATATGCGATAATTCACGTCGTCAACGTGGTGCGTGCAATTTGGCGTCATCGTGACGCTGCATGTAAACATTTCCTTCTGTCGACATCCGCTGCAAAATAGTCCCCAAGATAACGCTTTGTTACTACTGTATTTCAGTTAAGCATCATGTTAGAATCGAAATAATTTCCACGCACCCGGTGTGTTATCGTGATTAACACACGGTGTTGTCGGGCAGATGCGAATATTAATTCACTCCGGCTTCGCCGTCGTGAATTAATATTTCGCAATCTGCCCTCCAACACCGTGTGTTAATCACGATAACACACGGTACGTGGAGATTATTTCTTAAATAAACAAAAAATACCAAATTTGTCCAGTGACGTCAATTTAGTAATTTATGACGTTTTCCAGATGCCGCCCCTTTCGACGTTTTCCTTCCCGTACTCGCTGCTTGAAATTTTCAATTACTCTAGCACAAGTGCCAACACTTATCTTCTTGACTTCCCTGCGTATTTGTTTTAATAACATAGCAGTATCTGTGGGTCTGGGCTTGTAAACAACCGATTTAAGATAACCCCAAAGAAAGAAATCACAGGGGTTCAGGTCTGGACTGTGCGCAGGCCAAGTTACGCCGCATTGTTTCACTTCGGGATATCGTCTGGAAATTACCCGCTCATCAAATGTGTCATGTAACATATCTAACACTTTGTTAGCCGTATGTGGTGTTGCTCCATCTTGCATAAACCATTCACTGTTAATGTCAGTTGATCGTTTCCGCAATTCCGGTAAAAACTTGTTGTTTAATAGCGACATGTAGCGGTCTGAATTAACAGTATCGCTAAACACATACGGTCCAATGATTCCCCTGGATGACATAGCACACCAAACTGTAATTTTATCGCTATGGAGTGGCCTTTCTGCTATTTGGTGGGGCTGTTCATTTGCCCAAAATCTCATGTTCTGTTTGCAAACATGTCCTGATAAAAGGAAATGTGACTCATCGCTAAACAGCATCGGCGTAAGTGTCAATAACGTCTGATGCCCAGTTACAAAATGATAGCCTTTCCACTTGATCCGTTATATTTAAGCTCTGCATAATTTGTATTTTATATGGATAAAGTTCTAAATCTTTTCTTATTATGTTATGAACGGATGATTTGGGGATACCTGTCTCCGAGGATGTACGCCGAATTGAGTTTTCAGGACTGTCTTGCATAAGTTCTTGAAGCGTGCTCACATTTTCATCACTTCTACTGGTCTTCGGCCGTCCCGACTTTTGCGCGTCTTTCACCGATCCCGTTTCTTCAAATTTTCTGATAGTCTTGTAGATATTTAGTCGACTTACAGTATCACCATTAAATGAATATTTAAATTTTCTTTGAACATCTGTAGCGCTTTTAGTTTCGTAAAAGTTCTTTACAATGAAAATACGCTGGGCTAACGTCAAACGCGCCATCTTGGAAAGAACAAGATTTTAAATGACGTCATTTTGCGACAACGTCAATTATTTTGGCGCGTTTTAATTATGTCGTATAAAAACTTTAGGATATGTGCGTTAATTTGGAATATTGTTCATCAAAATAGCTTTAAAATTAAAAAAGTTATGACGGGTTAAAACTGTTAACTTACTTTTTGGACACCCTGTATATGCGTCTGTAATGTTGCGATACCGTCAAAAGCATACCGGTCATTGAGTTGAGCAGCATACGAAATATCTGAATGTTAATCCTTCAAATAGAATGAAGGTATAACAAAAGCCCACAAACCAGCTACGTCTACAATAAGTTCACAGCTATCAAACAAGCAATTGTTA